>PVIR01021454.1:0-29424 GCA_004026965.1 Petromus typicus
TTAATTTGGCATAATTTTTTCTTGAGGGAGCAAAACTTTTGTATTTTTATTAGTAGGTTTTTCTAATGTACTAAATAAATACAGAGAAATCTGGAACAAAATGGTAGCTGTATATTTGAAGTGAAAGTGAAATGAAATGAAGTAAAAGGGCATATCATACCTGACAACGATTAATTCTCTTAACTACTGTGTGCCTTCTTGACAATGTCATTTAAAATTAAAAACAACAGATTAAAAGTTTTCATACAAATTGACATGAAAATACTGATTATAGAAGCATAGTGGTAACTATTAGGTCTGTGTTGTTTTAAATTCCCAAATCATTGAAGTACTGTATCTTTTTCTTTTTCTATTTTTTTTTTTTTAAGGTTTTTTTGAGACAGGGTCTCACTTTGTGGTTCACGCTGGCCCTGAGCTCAGCCTCAAACTCACATCACAGCAATCCTCCTGCCTCTGCCTCCCGAGTGCTGGGATTACAGGCGTGAGCCACCATGCCCGGCACTGTGGTATGTGGTACTGATTGCTGCTGGGGTGAGTCTACACGCCCAGTATTGTTGTGCGGTTACTGGGGATCGAACCTGGGTCCTTGCACTTGCAAGACAGGCGCCAGAACCACTGAGCTATATCCCCAGCCCAGTACTGTATCTTTTTCTAAAAAAATTCAAATCTTTATTGGTACATTGTACATACACATCATAGTCACATTCAACATGAAAAGTTGTACCAGTGTATGATATGACATGATTTAATTCTCATTTTTCCCTTTCCCCTACCCACCATACACCCCCTTGAACTAATATATATATATATATATATATATATATATATATATATATATATAATATTGTATATATATGCTTTTCCTTTTTTTTTTTAATAGGGTCTTCCTTTGTAGTTCAGGATGGCCCTGAGCTCAGTCTCAAACTCACATCACATTAATCCTCCTGCCTCTGCCTTCCAAGTGCTGGGATTCCTGGTGTGAGCCACCACGTCCGGCACTATGGTATGTGGTGCTGATCAATGGTGAGTATGAGTGTCCACGTCCACTACTGTATGTGGTTACTGGGAATCAAATTCAGGTCCTTGCACTTGCAAGCCAGCACCGGCACCACTGAGCTAAATCCCTTTCCCTGCTTTTCCTTTTTTAAAATTACTATCATATTATTTTATCATATTATTACCTCTTGTGATTTATCTCTATACCTCATTTCCTTTTAATTTTTTCCCATTTCACAATGCCTACCTTATTCCTCAAAAAACTAGGTTTAGAGTTCTCATTTGACCCTACTATTCCTGTGCTAGGTATATACTCAAAAGAATTAAAAGATTCATATCATAGCGACATATGTGCAGTCATGTTTATAGCAGCTCGGTTTGTGATTGCTAAATCTTGGAAAAACCAAAATATTCATCAACCGGAGGCTGAATAAAGAAGATGTGGTTCTTTTATAGAATGGAGTCGTACTCTGCCATCAAAATGATATGACTGAGTCATTCATACTCAAATGGATATACCTTGAGGACATGCTCATTTGTGAAATAAATGAGTTCTAGTATATGCAGTACTATATCTTGATTGAATTTAGAGTAAACCTTATGTAAGCTCAGAAATGAGAAGTCTATTTGAAGAAATGAAACTTCATTGCAGATATATATATATATATATATATATATATATATCACTATTAACTAAGTTTTTTGTTTCAGATTTGAATTTTTCCACATTTGTTAGTATGATTTTCTTTCTTGCTGCTGTGTTATGTTATCTCTGTAGTGGAAGTACAGACAGTATGAACTGAGACAAATGCAGGCAGACCTACTTCTGGGTTTAGAAGTCAGTCAGTGTGTAATGTTTCTGTGATTGAGTGCCCTGTGATAATTCCCATGGATACTCTTGTTATGATCTTCACATTGCCTTAATACACACTTGAAGGAAGAAAATGTAAGAACACAGGAAATAAGACTAATCAGCATGCAAGTGCATCCAATAGAATTAAAGCACTGTGAGAGATTTTTTTAAAAAACAAAATAATTTTACCAAAAGCAATTAAAATATTTTTACAGAAATATTATATACATAATATATTACTTGGAAATTTTTGAAGAGAATAAATTTTAATTTTTTAAAGATATTCTACACATTTTAATTGTGTTTCAACTCATCTGCAAAGATAATGTGTTCTCTCAGTCTGTTTTATGATATTTGAGCAAAACATGACAGATTCAACTGAAATGATGAGTTTTTAATTAAGTATAGATGACTATATTAGTAAGCACTTTTCTCAGTTTGTCATTGGCATCTTGGGAACTTTTTGTATCTTTAGATGACTTGTGATTGAAGGCTTGAATACCACAGAGGCAATTATGTTTCTTCATACCAAGTTTCCCTTTTTAAATTTTTAACAAAATCACTATCAACGACACTTAATGGGTTATTATCTTCTCTTTTCAAACTAGTTATGGGACTTTAATAGCTTCTACTCTTTTGACAGTATCATTTTTTCCCCAACCAGAAAATAATCAAGCAATTACTTGTGGTGACATTTCTCTCTCTCTCTAGCTCTGTCTGTTTCTGTCTCTTTGAATTTCCCATTTAGAATGTCCTCCAAATTTAGAGTAAGGACAATCTTCTTTAAATTTGAAATGATTCTCCAAATTGATTTATTTCCCTTCTCTCTCCTTTTATTACTGCTTTCATTCCCATGAGCTTAAGAATTCCTTATACATATTTCCACTTTAAATGCTCTAACAAATCAAATGTAGAGTTGTGCTTTTGGGATGCAACATTTGACTCCCAGATATCTACATTTTGTCTCAAAATAAATCAATTGATATGAAAAGAGTCTACCTCATCACTGAAAGATCCTTTCCACTATTTGAAATTGAAAGGACTGTTTTCCACAAAAATAGTATAGGGCACATTGAGAAAACTAGAGCACAAAACAACTACACTTTTCCATGTACCAGAGAGGTGTCTGTGTGAAGTTCTCAGTCTTCTGACCAGAACATTTATCTACCTTCATGCTAAGGAGTAGGAACCAGAAGTAAGAACATGCTGAACACTGTGCTCAGTGTGGGAGAAACAGATCACATCACACTCAGAGCTACACTGTCTTATTTTATTCACTTTTTTATTCCAGAGGCCAAATACCCAACATCTAAAGTGAAAAAAGGAAGGTTTATTTCAGCTTATGGTTTGTAAAGGTTGCATTCTATATTTGACTAGCTCCAAAGCAGGGTGACATCCCACATGGCAGTCATAGGGGAGAAATTGATCATGGTCAGCAGGCAGGAGACAGCAAAGCAGCCAGAGGCAGGTGATTGCATCTGCTTTTTTCCTCTTCTTGATTACACATATTTTGCGTGATTATCTCCATATCCAGGTTGGGCCTACCCACTGTGCACCTCCAGACCTGTGCCAAACCAATCAGTGGACTAATTTAGTTATCACACACACTTAACCCCAGCATCACACACCCTAAGTTCACCCAGCTCTGAAAAGCCCCATGTATGAGTGCAAGAGACTTTAGGGGGACATCTATACATAATCCAGAACACCTACTGACCATGACATTTGGGCACCACAGATTCTTATCTTCCTTATCGTGTGGTCCTTGCTCTTTCTCTGCTTAACATCATCTCTTGCTGGACTTCTTCCTCGTCATCCAAATCATGCACTGACTGGGTGTCACACTTGTCTGAAGGGCTTTCAAGGCATATTGTACCTTACTGTTATGGTGTGTGTCTTGAAGTCCTCCAAAGCATGGGACAGTCTTAGGTGGGGCATTTTCAGGAGTGGCTGATGTCTTCTTAGTGCAGTGCTATGCTGGAGGTACAAGGATTCAGGGTATGAGTGCTATCTGCTAAGTAATCTGAAGAACATAGGAGGAGGAGATAGAGTCACAGTTGTCTCTTACTGTTTTATTAACTTCAGTCTGCCACAAACTGCTTTTCCTCTGTGATGCCACCCTGCTTTGGAACCAGCTAATTATGGGCTGTAGACTTCATAAGCTGTCAGCCAAATAAACCTTTCCTCCCTTAACTTCTGGGTGGCACATATTTTGCCCCAACAATGAACAAAATGTAACAGAGACACCCTCTTTTCTGATATTATTGACAGTTGCTTTATATTTGCTTGTATAAGGGTTGGAGTAATGCTTGTCTGCTAGAATGCAAGCTGTACAATGGTATGTTTTTTTGTGTACATTTGTTCACTACTTCAAAGCAAGCACAATCTCACTTTTTTCATAGATAGTCAATAAAGACTGGGGGTGGTGGTGAACGTTCTCTACTGAATAACTTGAAATTGGTTGTTAGGAAACATGGACCTAAAGTTCATAAGTAATTCTCTGCCACATATTTCATTATTTTCATTGACTACGTCTCTCCTAGACCCAAGACAACTCTAGTCTCACTAATCTCTTCTACTCTCACCTCAGGTTCCTAAGTACCAATTCCTATTTATTTGTGGAGAACATAATGTGCAGCCTTATTTTGCTTTTGAATCTTATCATGGTCTATTAGATGAGGACTGTTTCCTTGTGACACTACAAATCTATTTCACAAATAAAATAGAATTTTCCTTAGATCTGATTAATGCTTTCGAAATGCAAAACCAGAGCAGAAGTTGTTTTTTTTTTTTTTTTAATTAAGGAGATTTTACACATACATATGTCTTACATATATGTGCATTATATGAGTACATCAAGTTACATTATCGTATATGCAAACTTTCAGCAGTCATCTTCGATGAATATTGCATAGATATATGTAGATTCTAGTTTCTACACTGTGATTTTATTGGTCACATTTTTGTCACTGGGAAAACATACCCAACACTTGCAGCCTAAAGGAGCGGAGGTTTATTTGTGTCACAGCTTGTAATGGGTTCAGTTCCAACTCCTCCGGCTCCAACGTGGAGAGGCATGGCTAGCGGGCATGGTGGAGGGTGCTCATCCCCTCAGACCAGGAGCAAACCACGGGAGCCTCTGGGAAAGACAGGTAAACCTTTCAAGTCCCGTACTCGGTGACTGCCTCTCTCCAGGCCCCATCAGCTAACAGCACATTGAGCTCATTGGTGGGTGCAACCGCACCTAGTAGAGGACCCTGGGGAAGTCACTAATGAGCATGAGGCCTGGCCACAGCAGGGCGCACCAGCAATCCTAGTGCTTGGGAGAATGAGCCCGGAGGGTTCAAGAGTTCGCAGGGTTTATGAATTTAAGGCCAGCTTGACTTAAGGAGATCTTGACACCAAAAAATGAAATGAGACTTTGGGGATTATTTTAGATCAGAATCTTAACAATGATACATTTGTAATAAGGAAAATGTTGCATTTTAAATAGATTTTAGAAAACTAGATCCTGAGGGTAATCTCTTTTTCTCTTAACCTTATTTCTTTTCAACAAAGTCATGTAACTAACTCTTGTTTGATACAGGGATCTAAATATGACCACAGATTTTATCAATTTTGGAACATTAATAACATGATTTACTCTGAAAATTAAGTCACACTCGTAAATTAAAATGCTTAAAACACAGCAGGTCTTACATTATGTCTATTTTCTCTCATCTAGATTTAATTTACCCTCTCCACTGTATGTGTGATTAGAATAAATATGCACTGATATTCTCAAGGCAGTATAATTTTCTGACAGAAGTTAAACACAAAGGAGGGAAACATAGCTTCCTATCCCAGATAGTGTAGCTTGTTGCCAACTGGTGAAACCATTCAGTTTTTAAAAAATCATACTAACTGGGAGTGGAAGTATATGCCTGTAATCCCAGTACTCTGGGAGGCTGAGGCAGGGAGACCTCAAGTTTGATTCCTCCCTGGACAATTTCGGGATTTGATGAGACTGTCTTAAACATTTTTAAGTAAGATACCTGGTGATGTCACTTAATGCAAAGGTCCTGGATTCAGTCTCAGAGGAAGGGGAAGGAGGAAGAAGAAGAGGAGGAGGAGGAGAGGAAATGCAAAGGTCAACGCCATGCTACCTGGGTGTGCATATAGCTAGGCCTGAAATTTCACAGTTACACATGTAAAATAGAATAGTCTTGGTCAGCACAGACTGAATTTGTACCGTTTCTTTCCCTTATACATCTGGCGACAACTAGTGTTTGAGCTCTGAGAGAGTTTGAGGTGGATAGAAGGAGAAATGGAAATGAGAAACCATCTCTGCCTTAAAGATAGATCTCAATGAATAAAGATACCAAGAAATGAAAGCAAATATTCTAAATTAGCTTTTTAGAAATAGCTAACTATTTTTCCATCCTATTAAATAATAGCTTGTAGTTCAGGAAGAAAAGGAAAAAAAAATGAAAAGGTATCAAAGAAAATAAAAAAAAAGAAGCTATAAGCCAGATTAAAAAACAGAGCATAAAATTAAATTTTGAAAAGAAGAGCCTTGGAATTTAGTGACCATTAAGAGGAGATAGGAAAAGATGCCTCCAGTTTAGAGTTCAAGTTTCTATGGTCTGAGAAACTTCAAAGTATCTCATTTATTTAGACCAAATTTGCACTGCAGATCTCCCTAGTGCACATAAACCTAACAGTGTGGGAAATGTGTGAGAGTGTAAATAGCAAATGCCAAATTCAGAAGAATCTACTTTGAGCTGTATGAGGGAAGAACACAAATGTAAAGAAGTATGCAGTGGGCTGCAAACATAAAGGCAATATTTCATCACTTAATCCATGGATAGGGAATACTTTCAGATAATTTTTGAACTTTTAAATAAGTCTGCAGTGTTTCAATAACTTAAAACTTAAATAATCTAAGAAAAATGCCCATTTTTCATAAATATTTTTTAAAAATTGAAGTTTATATTTCAATGAATGTTGAGTGAAATCTGAGATAATCTTTATACATGTAACCAGAAATGGTATTTTTCCATGTATTTATTTCATCCAGTTACTCGCTTTAGAACTATTCATGCTGTCATGTATGACATAGGCATGCTTTAGGGTAAGGGGCAACACAGACCATAATGGTCTCCAAAGATTGCAGTAGAAATGAAAAATTCCTGACTTATTGACATAGTAGCTGTCACACACAGTGTACAGTGTATTGCTCATGTGTGGGTAGTGATGTTGTGATAAATAAATCTGCTGCACTGCTGGCCACATAGAAATGTAGTGCGATGTGGTGGCAGGCCTTGTATTCCTGGCTCTCTGAGTGTTTTCAGCAGAGGAATCACAGGTGGAGCCAACCCTGGACAATCTAGCAGGATGTTACCTCAAAGTAAAACAAGAGTGAAAAAGTGCTGGGGATGTAGCTCAGTATAAAGGTCTCAGTTCATTCTCCAGTTACATAAAAGTATAGCATAATTATATACAGGGCATAATATTGGATGTAAATATGAAGGTGTCTAATATTTTATAGATTATGCTTCTTAACATTAAATTATATTTCTTCTGATTATTTTTAAGCTTACTGTAACTGAAATAAAGCTTTTGTAAATAGAGAGAAGTGGATAAGTGGAAGGAAGGAAAGGGAAATAAGAAAATAAAAACATGAGCCAAGATAAATCATGTATAGGTACAAATTATCAATGATGAATGTGATCATAAAATACATAATTTATGGAAAAATACTATGGCCCGTTTCATTGGCAATAGCAGCCTCCACCTGGATTTTATCCCTTGTCTTGACTGCATCAACCACCTTGTCAAATAAGACTCATTGTGAATATACAAATTCCTTTTGTGTTATAGAAATCAAAATGTAAAAGGGTCATCTTAGAATCCTACAGAATACACTGAATTTTAATCCACTGTTTTGAATAAGAGAAAGGCATGACTAACAAATACTTTACAAAAGATTGTTCAGTGTCTTATTCCTGACACTGGCGTATCGATTAGGTTTACATATATAGATTTAACTTTCAGCCTCTCCAGGATTTTGGAAATTGATGACAGAATGACTCACAGGTAGTGAAATACACATTTCATAGCGTACTGTTCAGGTGTTCAGCATGTACCTGGGAAATGTTTGAGGAAGTTTGCAGATTGGAGCAAAGATGCAAGAGCTCTGGCCAGGGCTTCTCCCCTTGACCTCTGTCACATATGGGCTGGGAAGGAAGCACTGATGTGTGGAGTCAGTCTTTGCTCCTTGATATTTGTCTGCAGGGTCTTTTTCTCCTTTTTTGATTTCATATTAACATACTTTGGAAGCTTCGCAAATGTTTCTGTGGATATCCTGCAGCTATTCTGACTGAGTATTCTGTAAAGTTTTGTTTATTTATATTTTTGTTCTGGATTGAATATAAGTAAACTCTACTTTGTCATTATGGAAACCAGTTTGCTCATTCTCTTCTATGATTTTTTGGTTTAGCTGTGTTCATATTTCTTTTGGGATATTCTTTTAATAAAGTGACCAAGTGAGTAAATAGTTCCTGGGAAAGAGAACAAGGGAAGAATAGGGGCTGGGGCATTTCAGTCCAGATCTATCTTTGAAGAATCCATCGGACAGATACTAATTGCCTTCACAGACCTCCCTCACTTTCCCCGTTGTGTGGTGGGACCTTGCTTGTGTGCTGCAGCAACCCTCCTTACAAGTCAGAATGGAGCCTCAGTAGATTCCACATACTTTTTATCCACTCTGCATCCAAAGGAATTGTTTTCTTGTGTGAAGTACCAAAACAAATGGTTGATGTTAAGAATAAAACCTGGTGATTGGAAAAATAAATTAGACTTTATTTCATTGCTTTTTAATTATTTTAAAGCATATTTTTTAAGCTTGTGATATTTAAACATTAATATTGTAATGATATTTGACATGTCTTCAAGTTTTATAAAGACTGGGAAAATTAACCATTAACATGAGTAGTATTTTGTACCACATAATTTAACTGGTTGTTTTTTTCTTTACATATTAAGACTATCTCTAAATGCTGTAAAAGTTCAGATAATATTTAAACAAATAAAGGGATAAGAACACATGTAAGTGATTCATTTAAGTTAATTAGAAGGTATATGATTTCTAATAAGACTCAAAAAGTTAAATACATATATACATATTTTCTATATGATTTTCCATTGTGGATAGCATTTAAATACTTGTATTTTATTTGAAAATACATGAGAAAATATTCATTTATATTATAAATATAACATTTCCTACACTGAAGCATGTAAATGGTACAATATTTTTTCTGGTTTGAAATCAACATAAAAGATAAAGTATGTTTATGTTTTTTTCTTTAAGGCATCCTTTAGGATCAAGATGTTTCATTTCTATTTCCCCTATTTTCTGAAGCTTTGCACTCAAATTACTTTTCTCATTAAAAGCAAATTAAAGCATAATTCTTCTCAGGCAAATACACATATACACATAAACAAGCATGATTTGCATTACAATTAGAACCCTTTCCACTTCAGTCAAAGAATATGAGAGTCAGAGGATTTGCACACTTGGATGATATTTGAAATCATAATTCAAAATATAAATCATTGTACCCAGAGGGTATTAAAAATCATTTCAGATATCAGTCTGAACCAAGAGATAATTAAGCTACCAATTTATTGCATGGCATAACGATAGAGACCTCAGCTTTCCTTATTGTTCTGACAGCAATAAAATGTCTTGACAGTATGTTTACTGAAACTAATTGCCAGGAGAAGAAAACTTTAACACCGTCATGATTAAATAAGAAAGTCTGTTATTGTCAACAATCACCTTTCAAAAAGTTTTTGAAAACAAATAATTTGTCATGTATATGATATTATTGAGTTGGAATTATTATTTTTAAAATATCTATTCATTCATTTCTATTTAATTCACTACTGAGTTTTGGAATTATTTTCATGAATGTTAAGATAATTGATCAACAGGTATCATAATGTTTCTACAGGAATATATATAAGTAACTACCATAAAATACAATTTGCTAGATAATTGTTGTTAATAACATAATGGAACAGTGCAGTAAAATTTAAACTCAATATCCTGAAATAAATCAAAATTTAACCAAGAGTCATTTTACTTATATCCATTTCATTTATTTTTCCTCTATTGAAATATTTATTGGTAAATTATATATACACATCATGATTGCACTCAACAATGAGAATTTTTAGCAGTATATGACACAGTTTAATTAATTTTCTCATACCAGAGAAAAGAAACAAAATTTACACATTTGTGACCTATTTATTTCACTTATGAGAATATCTTGAATGTACATGCATTTGAATATAAATGACTCAATTTTATCATTTTTTTAATGGAAGAGTACTACTGCAGTCTGTAAAAGAACCACATCTATTTTATCCAATCTCCAGATGATAGACATTTTGGTTTCCAAGATTTAGCCATCACAAATTGAGCTGCTATAAACATGGATGGACATATGTTGCTGTGATATGAATCTTTTAATTCTTTTGTATATATACCTAAAAGAGAAATAGCTGTGTCAAATGGGACCTCTAATACTAGTTTTTGAAGAATCTCCACACAGATCTCACAGGGATTGTACAAGTCTACATTCCCACCAAAAGTGGAGAAGGGTTCCTTCTCCTCTGCAGCCTCGCCAACATTTATTGCTGGCTAATCCTGAGATTGCAGCCATTCTTTGTTGAGTGAGATGAAATCTTACTGTTGTTTTCATCTCCATCTCTCAAATGACTTGTGACATTGAACATTTCTTCTCAGAGAAAGAGTAACTATCAGCCCAACCAAATTTAGACCCAATTCAAAAATGGGCATGTGAATTGTATAGACACTTTTCACAGGAAAACAATAAAAGCAGCTAAGAAGCATATGTCAATTTCATTTGCTGCTTTTGCTACTGATAAGCAGAAAAAAGCCTGGAAATTCTGGATTATAATATTATTTTTTATAATGCATACTCAAGCATTATAAGCCTATTTTATTTCCCTTTTGGTTTTTGAGACTGTCTTACTTTATAGTTCTCACTGTCTTTGAACTTACTAGGTAGCTCAGACTGGCTTCAAACCCCTCCTACTTTCAGTCTCTCAAGTGCTGGGATTACGGTTTTGTGCTACCAAGACCATTATTAATATGCATTTCAGTTTTCAAGTACTTAAAAAAAAACCCCTAATCAATAAAGGAAAGATAATTTATATACAGAGAGTATTCTAAAGGCTAAAGTGATGTAGTACATGATACAGTGGGATTGTGCCACCAAATTTATTTTATTTTTTTTCTGTATCATGATTTCTGTCCATAGTAAATCAAATTCATTTATACAAAGTCTCTTCTCAATGAGAAGTATATTCATTACTAGATTTCTCTTTGTCAAAATTAAAAGGAAAGGATTTTCAAAATGATGAGATACCTAAGCATTCCCAGTGTTGCTAAGGGAAAATCACAAGGTCGGATTTACTTGTTCTGCTTTCCTTTGACTATCTTTGAAGTCATCATTTGAAGAAGAATCAAATTTTCCTGCTGCCTGGATGATACCAACTTTCTTTATCATCATAAAGTATCTTTTAAGATTAAAGTTTTTTAAAATCAAGATAGTAGAAGACTGTATGTGACATACACAGGTGCACACATATACAAAGGAAATTATCAACACCTTGTTTTAAGTTACTGGACTGTATTTGAGTGTCTGGCCAATGCTCATGTTATTAGTTACTGCTTGGGAACTGATTACAAAAAGAATAGTGTCAATCAATATATATATATAATGTGTAATAAAGTTCTTTAAAACCTAATATCTAATACATATTAGATGTAAAGCAAATATGTAATAAAGTTCGTAGGTGTATATTGTTTACCAATATGGATGAGTAAAAATTTCTTTTGTTTCTACTGTAGGTTCTATTTTTATTTCAATCCCCATAAATTCAAAATGGTGATCAATTCCTCCAGTCATACTTGTTTCCTTTCCCTTCGTAGGCTCAGCTTCAGAGAGTACTAAGACACAATGTTTAGGGTATAGGGATTTGTTATTGGTTTTGGATGGAGGCTCCCAAGTTGTTACTGTAAGAATCAATGACAATCAAAAAATTATAAAATTTTGTCCTTGAAGAAATTACTTAATCCTCAAAATGATATTTCTGTTAACATTTTTCTTACATGAAGTGCACAGTTAGATATTTTAATAATTCTTCCAAATCATTCAAATTACAGGTTACTGAATTGGCACACTGATTAATTTGTAAAACAAACAGTGATTAAATTTCTTCATTTTGGAGAAAACTTTCTATCCTTTCCTTGACTTATTATTCAGGGAATTTTATTCCTTTGTTATATTTTGGGAGGGTCATTTAAAATAGCCGGTAATTTTCAAAATAAGTATCTGAGGATTGTGGAAATTGCAATTGTGTCTCTCTGTTCACAGAATAATTTCTAGAACTTTGTTTAGATATAAAAACCGCATGGTACTGGCAAAGCAACATGCCTGAGGACCAGTGAAGTAGATTAGAAGAAAAGAAACAACTCCAGACACACTGAGCTATCTCATTTTTGACAAAGGAGCCAAATACCCTCAGTGGAGGAAGGACAGCCTATTTTACAAATGGTGCTGGAAAAACTGGACTTTAATCTGCCAAAGTCTAAAGCTAGACCTAGCTCTTTTACCCTGCCCCAAAATAAACTCAAAGTGGATTAGGGACCTAAATATGAAAGCATACACATGAAACTTGCTAAAAAACAGGTTGGGTAAAACTCTTGAAGACAATTGGTTTAGGAAAAGATATCATGAACAAGTCCTCCATAGCCTGTGAACTGGTAGAAGGAACCAACAGATGGGACCACATTCTTTTAAAAAGTTTCTACACAGCAGAGGAACCCACCAACAGCGAAAAGGCAACCAACAATGTGGGAAAAAATCTTTACCTCCTGTTCCTCAGACAAAGGGATACTATCTAGAATATATAAAGAGCTTTAAAAAATCAGCCCACCCAATTTAAAGACCCAATTCAAAAATGGACATCTGAAGTGAACAGACACTTTTCAGAGGCAGAAATAAAAGCAGCTAAGAAGCATATGAAGAAATATTCAACATCTCTAGTCTTTCAAGAGTTACAAATGAAAACAACATCACGATTTCAACTCACTCTGCAAAAATTGGTTGCTTTCTCAGATTTAGCCAACAACAAATGTTGGTGGGCCTGCAGAGAAGAAGGAACCCTTCTCCACTGTTGGTGGGAATGTAGACTTGCACAACCCCTGTGGAGAGCAGTTTTGAGATTCTTCAAAGAGCTAGGACTGGAGGTCCCATTTGACCTGGGCATCGCTCAGCTAGGTATATACACAAAAGAATTGAAGGATTCATATCACAGTGACATATGTGCACCCATGTTTATAACAGCTCAGTTTGTAATTGCTAAATTTTGGTACAACCCAAATGTATATCACCTGGAGACTGAATAAAAAAGCTGTGGTTCTTCTAAAGTATGGAGTATTACTCTGCCACAAAAAATGATAAGTTTGAATCATTTATACTTACATGGACGTACCTTGAGGATATCCTCGTAAGTGAAATAAATAGATCACAGATATGTAAATATCACCTCTTTTCTCTGAAATGAGAAAATAAAGATGTAAATTAGTTCTATAATGCATGTGCTATATTGTGAAATAGAAAATACTCAAAGTGAAATGGAGTAGTGGGGGGGAAACAATGTGATTATAATAAAAAAGGGAACAAAGTTTATGCATATGGGTTGGGAGTAGAGGGGTGGGTAGGGCTATGGGAAAAAATGAGAATTGAGTTGTGTCATATACTGGTAAAAATTCTCATTGTTGAGTACAGTCATGGCATGTATATGTAATGTACCAATAATGATTTCAATTTTTAAAAAAAGATTAGATTCTCAATTCTCTCCTATAAAATGAAAATATATATACCTATAATCCATGCACTTCTTCCTCTATACTTGTAATCTCTCTAGATTATTTGTAATATGCAATAAAATATAAGAAGTCCACAATTAATTTAGAGAGCAGTGAGAAGAGATAAGGTCTACACATGTTTTATTACAGATGCTACCAGTGTAAACCTAGCTAGATTACTGACATACGTCTGATTAAGTGCACAGATATGAAATCCACAAATGTGGAGGGCAGACTATACTGCTAATTATAATTTTAAAAAAATCTTTGATAACTACTTGTCAGTTATTGAGATACGTGGATTTTAGAAGTTGCATTTTGGCTTCATGTCTTCCATTCTTGCCCAGTATTTCTTAATTTTGTCTAATTTTACAATCTATTATAAATTCTACTTTCAGCAGAACAAAAATCGGACCGAAAACTGTAACAAGATGAGTTAAATGTCTCAGTGAAAGTGTTGGTTTAATACGAATGTATTGCAAACTACAGCTTTTTCTATGTTGTTATCCAACTCAAGCCCTCTGTATAGGTTACATGAATTATTATACTATATTGCTTTTAGGAACAACTAAGAAGAAATTGGATTTTATATATTTTTTCTAAATAGTAAGTAAATGTATACTAATATCAGTATAATGGGGAAGGATTTCAATATAGAAGATAAATTATTTAAAAGCACATTCTTGCTATCTTTTATGTATTACCTTAGTTTTGAAAGACTCAAATAAATAATAAATAACTACTGCTGGAGAAGTAGAGTAATATTATTCCCACTTTCATCAGTGACATGCTGTGCATAATTATGATAATTGAAGGTCCTAAGTAATTCGTATCAATGAATGACTGTAGATTTCAAATAAAAACTTGTGTGAGCTTTGTTTTTTGACAGAATCAATAAGTGGAAACTACCTGGGGAAAATTTATCACGTTTGATATGTGGATTTGTGGTTCTTAAAGTATATTTTGTTGACATTAATGAGCATTACACTCATTAACTTAAATTTAAAACAGCATTGGGAAATGGAAGACTAACAGATATGTTGCTTCCTGTAGAAATTCTTAAAGTCTGTAGTAATTCTGAAAGGTGTATTTAAATTTCTAAGAGCAATTTCTAAGAGGAACACTCTGTTTCTCTGTTTGAGACTGAAATAGTTGTTTGTTTGCTTGTTTGTTTGTTTTTGAGACAGTCCTGCTTTTTGTAGTTCAGATTGGCCCTGAACTCACTACCTAGCTCAGGAAATCCTCAAATTCACAGCAATTCTCCTGCCTCTGCCTCCTGAGTGCTGGGATTACATTTGTGAGTGACTGCACCTGGCACTGCGGTGTGTTGTACTGAATGCTGATGGGTGTGGGCATTGTGGTATGTAGTTACCAGGGATTGAACTGAGGACCTTGCACTTGCAAGGCAGATGCCAGAACTGCTGAGTTAAATCTCTATCCCAGAGTGAATACTAGTTTTGATAGTATACTCCTTAGAAGATTTTGGGGAAATTTCAATATAGAGTTTATATGAGTTATATGTATCCTTCCAAATAATCCGATTGAGCATATTTATTTTATAGATGAGGAAATGAAAGCCTTCATAAATCTCTAAAATTAGACGTAATTTTTCTAATTGGTGGAGTAAGAAGTTCACATTTTTGTTGCGGCCAGTGATTTTTACCAATATATTGTTTGATTTTAGAAGTTAATTTTTTTATAATCTTTATTGGTACATTAAATATACACATCATGATTGCACTCCATAATGGGGATTTGTACCAGTATAAGACACAACTGAATTCTCATTTTTTCCCATAGCCCTACCCACCCTACACCCCCCCATATACATAAAATTTGTTTCCTTACTTTTTTGTTACAATCTCAACATTAATTTGACAGTGCTTTAAAGTATTCCAGTATCAGTCACTAGGGAGTTTGTTATTTTTAATATATTAGCATTTAAAACAATAGCAAGTCCTTGCCCACACAAACAGTTGCTTAAAATATATTTTGCCTCACGATTCTACCTTAATATACAGTGTAAGCAATATCAAGATATATTTATCAATACTACTCCCCCTCCCCATACACTTTACTTTCCTTCACCTTCCTTTCTTTATTTTCCTTCTCCTTTGAACATTTTCTTCCTTTTTCACAATATCATTTATACATTATGATACTCACTGGAACTGTTAGTTTTTCAGATCACAGAAAATGTTTTGGAGAGGTGTTTTTTTTGTTTTTGTTTTTTCAGATAAAATGGATTACTGCTCAGCCACAAAGAATGATAAATTTGGGACATTTATAGCTAAATGGATGTATATTGAGGTCATACAAATAAGTGGAAAAAAAGAGGGCACAAGTATAAATAATGAATAATTGGTTGGTTATTTCAATTGATATAACAAATGAAACAAAACACTGAAGTGCCCGTAGTCAAAAATAAGACTAACTCCTGTGGATAGTGAATACATAAGAATACAGATATTCAAAATTAAAGCATTAAAAATCAGAATTTGAAATTCTAGTAATGTTAAATATTCCTTTATAATTAAAACTTCACTTCCCACAGGTTTTGTGAATTTTTGTCTGATCATTTTTGATAAAAGGGTCTTAAATTCATATTTCATTGTATTCTATCTGAGTGGAATTTTTATACATTTATTTGCAGTATAAAATTATCAATTTGTGTTCTTTATGAAGTAAATAGAATATCGTGTCACTCAATGAATCTTTATAGAAAGGGATCTGTGAGGCAGAAACGTTTGTGATCTGTGCTGTGTCAAGTACATGCAGAAAAGTACAAGAAACCACATGGAAGAGCTGGAGGCTCCTGATTTCGCTGAACTCCTCCAACATGCTGTTTTATTCATTTTGAATAAATATCCAGCTGAGAAAAGTTCTGGGCTGTGCTGCATGACATATGTTATTCTTCTCTTGAAGATTTTTACTGTCATGTAACAAGGAAAAAAAACTCCTCCAATATTTTGGGTATTTAATTGAAGTACCTAAGAAGTTACAATGCAAAAAAGTGAAATTAGGTAGAAATATTTCCTGTCTCCATCCTCTACCATTCCACAGAAAGTGCTGGCTTTATTGTAAGTTGATATTTCTAATGTTATAATTTGTGCTCAAAAGGATTAAGAGTTGTCCAAAGAGTTTTTGAGAAGGGGCAAGTGAAGTTTAAATTGATGCATTCTCATCCCTAGTCCAAATTTGTTACACTTTATCTAAATTTTAAACTCTTTAAGTCACAGCCAACACAGGATAATACAGGAAATCTGATCAAGGTTTTTATACTTGGAATCAAGTAAGGTTTAAATGCTTGGTCACAAAGCCAAATGTTTTCAGTTCTACACCTTTCAAAGCCAGGCTGTGTGTGCTACTTTATTGCAACTATAATAGGAACTGGATCAGATGGGATGAAAAGTTGATAACCAAGGATGGCAGATCCAGTTATCCCTAAGGAAATGTGATTTAAACAACATCTTGGTAAAGACAGAAAGACTAATTGGACAAAAGCAGCTGCAATTGCAAAGCAAAATCACAAGTGAAATGTGTCCTCTAAAGAGGTATGCTTTCCCTGGACAATACAGCAGCCCAGTGAGAGGATGCATGTGTGTACTCCCCAAACGTTAGCTAGAATTTACACATGACACCATGGAAGTACCATTTTTAAGGAGCTGAATAGTGGAGTTTTTTCACACTTCTTCGTGTTGTCTTAATTCATTCTTTTGCTCCTCAGTTTTTAAGTCTTCCAGCTTCAGACATTCCAAATTGACTATTTTTATTGTGACCATATGGTTGAAGAGTGACTCTTCATATGGCTGAATTAATTTATGCCTCTACCTGATAAGAGCATCTACAGTATCTTCTGCAAAATCCCCAAAATTGATTAGGCTGATACTAATATTGACACTGTTATTCCTTTCAAGAGAGAACTTTATCCAAATCTTAGAACTGAAGGTAAAATTTAAACTAATATTGTAAGCAAAAAAAAAAAAAAAGCCTCTATTATGCATTTTAAATCCTTCACTGAATAAAATGGCCAGACCTTGCCAAGGGAATGTACCATGCTCTGATGTCTGACTCCATGAAAGACACGTCTGTATCGTTAATTGATGTCCTCCATAAATAGAGAGTAGAGAATCATCTTTTTTACTGTATATTATTTTACAAGCCAATGCACCTGACCTTGGAGCAGGCATACTATAAAAGAACTTTAAGAGATGAATATGCAGTTGAAACATAATCCTGTCAGCACAGTACCCACAGAAAATCTCAGTAGACAGCTCAGCATTGGACTTTTAGTTTCCTTGTTGACTTGCTTTTGAGGTTTGTCTTGTGATTAGAAAACTCAGTCAATGTCCAGCTGCACTACTGTGACTAATTATGGATGAAAATAGTTCTATTTAGAGGAATTTTAGCTGAATTAGAAACTGACCAAAAATTTTGGCTGCAAAAATAATTAATTTATGTGGAGAGGAAAAAAACAAATAGAAAATGTAAGAAAATGATACACATACACATTGCCCAGGAGATAGGAAGTCTTTAAAAAGTTTTCTATCCTTCTGAAATGCAGAAGGTGCAAAGGATAGTTTGCCCATTACTCTTAGAACCTCTGCAGTCTTGCTGTGCAAGTCAACATTTCAGATCTCTCTATGGAATTGCACAGCAGAGTTTTTATATTTGATATTACTCCTGGTAGAATTATTTAAAAGTTAGGAGAAGCTGTCCTATATAGAAAAATAAAAATATTGTAATTGGAAAGCAACTTTCTAAACTTTTCCTAGTTTTTTTTTTTTTTTTTGAGACAGGGTCTCACTTTGTAGTTCAGGCTGGCCCCAAGCTCAGCCTCAGACTCACATCACAGCAATCCTCCAGCCTCTGCCTCCCTAGTGCTGGGATTACAGGCGTGAGCCACCACACCCAGCACTGTGGTATATTGTACTAATTACTGCTGGCCATGAGTCTCCACACCCAGTATAGTTTATGGTTACCAGGAATAGAACCTGGGTCCTTGCCCTTGCAAGACAGGCACCCAAACCACTGAGCTAAATCCCTGGCCATCCTAGTTTTTAATATGGGGATGGGTTTGGGGTAAGTGATTGAAAGTGATATGCAAGGATATCCCTAATAAATTGTCATGCTGACATTTGAATAGTTCTTACACATTTAGTCTTATGTTTATTATAATTTGAATATTATCTCACTTTAACAATCTAAACTCTTGTCCTAAGGTAATAAATTTCCTTTACACAACATAAATCATGTTACCTAAAGGATTTGTTTCTTACAAAATATATATTTGTAAATGTTTTCCTAGACTCATAACTTGAGGCAGTGAAGTGTCTTTGAATTACTGTTTTTATTTAATATATTATTTATCACTTAGGAATAAGTAATAGTCTTGGGAATCATAAAAATTTAAAAAACATTATTCACATTGTACATTTAACATAATACCTTCTAAAATATATTATTTTATTCTGTATTTTGGTATGTAAATGAAACTCAACATGTATTTGCTAACAAAGTAATGCTACAGAATATATTTATTTAAATTGTTAAAGGCAAAGAGCAATTAAGCTTAATAATTACCCAGTTCCTCAGAAATAGAAATTTGTACGTTTTGCCTCTCAAAGTTGCTTCTAAATTTCAAAGCTGAAAAAATTAAATTGTATGAATACCGCAAACTGGCTAGATAAAGTTTAAATTGGTAAACATCAAGGGTCTTCTAAAGTGGATTCTATTAGGATGACAGGTTATAAATAAGAGCTAACACCTTTGTAATGCTTGTTGCAGAGATACACTTGTCATAAAGAAAAAATTATATTTGAGACTGTAGAAGAGTGAAAATGTGAAATTTTAGGCTCAGGTGGTGAATGCATAAATCATCTATCAACAAGGAAACACATGACTACACAAATTCTTGGTTGCAACAAAAAGATGCTCACATAGTGGTGTTCTTTGGCACATCTTCTGGGTACCAGTAGCTGGAGAAGTACCAGTGAGAAGGGATTTATATATGGATAGTATTAATGTTTTTTGTTAAATCATATTTGAAAGACTCAGAAAGTTAGAGCCCAAAGCTCTTGCAGTGCCAGAATAAACTATATAATTATTACAGAGGGCATTAATTAAAATTTTTTCCTGTATGAAAACACTTCATTTTGGGGGGCAAAAAGAGAAAAATAATCATCAGTGTGGAATTTGGGCTCAACACACCATAATTTATCTTTTTAAAATATCTCTTTTAATTGATATTGCAGAATGCCTAATAACCACTAAAATTTGTTCTAATAGTTAATTGTCTAGGACTTCTGGAAAGGACTCTTGAACTTTGAGAAATGATTGAGACATTACACTGCTCAACATGGAGCCTCACATAGCTGCATTAAACTTTGTTATCAAATAAGCAAGACTGTTCTGATGTTTGATTCCCTTGATCACATATCATGACTTCCTTACAGATCTTCAATGTCATAGCCTCTTTGTTCTTCAGAACAAATGGTACAACTTTCTTTGTTTTCACATATGTACTTGACCTTTTCTCAAATGTGTAGTTGACCTCTCAAATATGTTATCAGTGCAGCTTTCAAGTAACCTCTTTAAAGCTGAATAACTTTCAACTACAAGGTCTATTTATTAGATAGAGATGGTTTTTATCATAAGGTGTTACTTGTTAAACTAAAATAACTCTAGTTATAAAAGTTCATTCCTTTCTCATCTTAACTATAGAGATTTGAATTGGGAAGGGAACAGACACCGACAGATTCTTATCAGTTTGTAATTTTGAGAGTTACATTCATTCCTTAATTAGAAAATCATTAAAAAATAGAAATATCAATATGCTAAGACGTTAAGGAGTAAAGCAAAACTTTAAAACAAATATAACTCACCAAAACACTAGGCAAGTTATAAGGTAAAACTTCTGAAAATATTTCTCTTTTTAATTGGGTAGATAAAAATAAATATTATACAAAGCTAATTTAAATTTGTTATAATGGAGACAAAGTCACTTACTAAAATAGAAAATCTAAAAAGTAAATTGACAGAATTTGCAAATGTGTTGAAAATTTTTCCCAGAATTAAAAATGTACATGTAATGAGTATAAATCTGAGACTTATTTAGAATTGCATGCTATATATTGTGAAATGGAAAATAGTAAAAGTGAAATAAGGTGAAGGGGGAAAATAATGAGATTATAACAAAAAAGAAAGGAAACAAAGTTTATGCATATGGGGGGGTGGTAGGGTGGGTAGGGAAATGGAAAAAAAAGATGAGAAGTTGTGTCTTGTACTGGTACAAATTCCCATTGTGGACTGCAGTCATTATGTCTGTATGTAATGTATCAATAAAGATTTCAATTAAAAAAATCTGAGACTTTCAAAACTGAGTTGTCATTAGAAAAGGAGGCAGAATTACAGCTACAGGTGCTAACATTGACATACACAGTTTGAAAGTATAACAACTAGAACTGAGAGGACCAGCTGAATGAACAAGTGAAAGGAATATCTATAAAAAGAACTGATTCTGATATAGTAAAACAGAATGATTTTGTACCATGTATTTCAGAAAAAAAAAATGTACAAGTAGTCACATACTGATAATATGTTAAATGGTCTTGTACCAACAAAAGTGATATAAATAGCCAGCTTTACATATAGCAAATTATAAAACTTTTTACCTATCTTTAAGTCCCTTCAAATAATCTGTGCTGAGACTTGTCCAAAATAATAAATATTTTAGGATAATGAAACAGGTTCAGTAATTATCAGTATGAAATAATTTTGTAAGAATAAGTTATTATAGGTAAATGTTAACATCTTGTAAGTTTTCTAAAAACATAACTTTGCCTTATAGCATACTTAGCAAGTACAGAATGTCAGTGATTTATCCTTAATGAATTATGTTTAAATTTGTCTACATAACAAATGGAATATAGCTAGCTTCTAAACCAAATGTCTTCAGACATTGGGTTGATGGACATTCTCTCTCTTGTTCAGAAGAGGAATAGATTATATTTTTTCCTAATATTTTTCTTCTTTGTGGTTTTACCATCTATTGTTATACCTTCCATATACATTTGAAAAAATACATATTTCTATTTTCACTTGACAATGAAAGGCATAAAAGACACTGCATTATGCTTCTAATACCTTTATATTTTGTCTAGTTTGACTGTAATTTTTGTACAAAAATCCAGTAATATGCCACAATTTATTTATTTATTTGAAATAAGGTCTTGCTGTATAGTTCAGGCTGATCTTGAACACAGACTTGACTCAGCAATCTTCCTGCCTCTGCCTCCAAAATGCTAGGATTACAGGCATGAGTCACCACGGCCAGCACTGTGATATATAGTACTGATTGCTGGTGCACATAATTCACTACTCCTGGTTTAGAAGCCTTTTAAATTTGTAAGTGTATGTATGCCATTTATGGCTCTTGATATATCAGATAAAAGTTCATTATTATTGTTTGATCATATGATTGTACGTTACATTTCTCTTTAATTTCATTACCTACTATGTTTATTTATTTATTTATTTATTTATTTTGCTTTTTCAAATGCTGGAGTTTTGTGTTATTTTTGCTATATGATGGTTACTGTTAGCACTAGTAGTATTGTAATTTGAAAATTATACAATCTTGTTTCATTTTCTCCCTATAGTCGTCTGTGATAACTTTCTGTGATGACAAGTTTATTATCTGATTGCTTCAATTTTCTCTTGAAGTTGTTAGATATTAACACAATGCTTGGTGGCTCGAAGAAGCAAAACACATAAAACTATAATTCTTGAAGTCAGAAGTTCAAAATATATCTCAATTGGCTGAAATCAGTGTACCAGTAGAGATACAACCTTATGTGTAGGCACCAGGGAAGAACAAAGTTCCTCAAGGAGGGGTTGCTTGTGTTTCCTGGCTCTCTGTGGCAGCCATTGTCCAAGAATTCTTCACATCCTATTGCTCTGCTCTGACTGGTTTGCCTCCCTTCTCCTGCATCACATTTAGCACTTGTAACAAGATGTTCACCTAGATATTCTAGGTTAATCTCCCAGTCAGCTATTACAATCTCAACCACAACTGCTGTGTTACATCTCCTTTTCATAGAGTGTAATATTATCACGGGTAGTAGTCCATTACACAGGAACATTTTATAAGTTTGTGTCCTTGGTTACCACAAGGAAATATCACAATGAACAGCATCACAAGCAGGGAGATAGAAGCAAAATGAAGTGAAAGAATACAACAATTAAAACAAAACCCTGCAAAGCAACCAGTATCTCTGTGCTAATGTCTTTCTCCAAATTATTCAGCGTTTCATTTGATGAAGTTTATAAACGTTTTCATTAACTTTTTGGTGAAAAATTTCTTGACTACATCATTCTAGTAAGTTTTGTTTGATGTTTCTATTCTTCTTGTTTCTGAAACATATTAGCACAGATCCCGTGGTAATTCTCACTAAATTTTAGTGGGAATAATTTATTCTTCAGCTATTCATAGAAACATTGTACAAGATAATGAGCTAGCTAAACTTAAATATGTCCTCTGCCCTCTGCAGATATGTTTTCCAGTGTGTTTTAGTTAGTTGACAATCTACTAAAGCCCCAGTGACCCAGGCTCTTCATACAATATATGATTGCTTATTTTCTTAAAAATGGACTGACAGCCTTGCTGTACATGCTGCAGATAGAGGATAAGTCAGATTTGTGGCAATTGCTTTTGAAGAAGATCATAGAATCACTTTCATAAAACTGAGACATGGATGCTTATACCACGAACTTCAATATATAATAATTTATTCTTAGCTTTTTCTTGCTAAAAGGAAACCTTGCCCTGCACTCTACATTCTGTCTCCATATATTTCTTTCTTGGAGTACATATTGTTTAGTGAATTTTTATGTCTGGTTTCAAACAGGAGAAATAGGAGGGAATAGATGCAGTTTCTGAAATCAATTGAAGATTAATATTTTTATTTGTAGTCATACATGTTTGATGTATATTATCTGAAAGAGTTGTTATACCTATCTTCTTTTTTTTTTTCCATCCCTTTCCCTTCACCTCCCTCACCTACCCTTGAGTTCTGGGTTCCTTTCCATTCTGATTAGTGTATTTCCTGTTCTTTATGTTTTATTTTTCTCTTTAATAAATTTATATTTTAGATTTCTCGTATAAGAATAATTATGTGATATTTAAGTTTTTTGTCTGATTTATCTTATGTAACATTTGGTCCTAAAGTACATTCGTTTTCTTATAAATGGCTCAATTTTATGCTTCTCTATGGCAGAGGAGTATTCCACTGTTTATAAATACCACAGTTTTTGTATATATTCATTTCTTGATGGACATGTAGGCCACTTAGAAAACTTTGTTATTATGAATTATGTTTCTATGAGTGTGGACATTCATCTGTCACTGTAATAAGATCTCTTCATCTCTTTTAGGCAGGTACTTAGAAGAGAAACAACTGGGGAAAAGCCGTTTTTAACAGAAGTACAGCAAACATATTAAATGGGTTAAAAATCAAAGCTTTCCTTCTAAGATCAGGAGTAAGACGAAGATATTGACAGCCATCTTTGCTATTCATTATAGCACAAGAGGTCCCTCACTTAAGAATAATGAAATGACAGAGTTTCACAAATGTGCACTTATTTTGCTGACTCATGCAGAAATTTAATTTATGAACAATTCTGATAATTTATTTGTAAGTTGCAGAATTATTAAACTCAAAATATTAGCAAGAACAATCAGGCAAGAGAGAAAAATAAAAAATATGAAGGGGGAGGAAGGAGTCAAATTATCCTTTTTTTGCTAGTGACATGATTCTCTCTATAGAAAACCCTAAATATTCCACCAAATGACCCCTGGAGCTAAAAATATATATATATTTTAAAATGTAGTAGGATAGAGAGCTGCACACACACACACACAAATCTGTAGTGTTAACACACTGAGTAATGAATTCACTGTGAAAGAAATTAGGAAGATTAACCTTTTGCTGATTTGGAAAGCTGATCATTCTGAATGACAGAATATCTAATGTAAGAGACTTCAGGTTTTTTTGTTGTCCATATCAATATATTTGGAATATACTGCAGTATAATATGATTACTTCATTTTGCCATGTAAAAAAGGGCATGTAACTCCATAGGATATTTCAGAAATGCAGACATTAAAAATATAAAGTTATTATTACAATTTAAAAATATGATAAATTTTAAAATTTTGGTTACTTATGTTTTAGTAGGAATATAATTATGCATACTATAAATACAAATATTAAGATCCTATTCAATTCAATACTAGAATATTTTCCATTAAATTAAAATAAATATAGAGTATCTGCTAACATTCCTGTCATTTCTCTTAATTTGTTTTGACATCTGAGCAATTTAAAGTCATAAATATCTGGTTGGAAGAGGTAACTTATTATTTTCAAATGGTTGTTTACGTGTTAAATTGCTCTAAAAAGTGAACAACTAATTATCTAGCACTTAGGTAAATGGCTATGTTTTTGTATTTAATCAGATTTAAGAATTCAATATTAGCTCTTTATTTTCATTTTTATTACCAAACTTATTTCTTTTACAATAGTAAAATTACTGTTATTAATTAAATCTTTACTGTTAGAAATCCTGCTAAGCAATTTACCAAAATTGATGCTAAGTAAATGGTACTAATATTAGTACTTTACTCATAGTTTTCTAAAATTGAAGGGGATTCCACTCTCTATATACAGCACTTTCTGGATAAATTTAAATATCACAAATACAAAATTCCTCCTAAATAATTCTGTTAATTTTTTTCAAATGTAAAACACTAAAAATTATTTATGTCACATACTAAATTGATTGGAAAAATGTGGTTAATGTTAAATGTCAGAAGATATTTACAGTTTTATTCAAGTAAGATATGAATCACATATGTTTAAAATTTACCTGAGTCTTGTTCTTTGACATAGAAGAATTTCAGTGTGGAATATTGAAGGACGAATGGAAAATACCATCTTAAAATTAAAAAAAAAAAAACTATCCTCATCCAGTTCATACTGAAATTTGAAATTATCATGAATTTAAACTTAAAAACCCAGAGGCAAAAAACATTCTCAAGTTCTTCGATAGTTCGTTGCACCGAAGCTGTCAACCTAGCTATGCTTGAATTGAATCTCTAATGTTGTTATGCCCATTACGGTGATGGCAGAGTTTCAGTTTTCATCTCTGATCACTGACCAGTGTTGCAGTGCATTTCTGTTGGGGTAGAAGGTAGATGTACCAGGTATAGCATAGTGAAGGAGCCTGAGGGGCATAGCTACAAAGTGGAAATTTTCTTATTTTATTTTTGATGATAGTCTCAAACTTTTTTTTTTTTTTTTTCAGAAACATCTCAGGCCTAACTTGTTTTAATGAAAGTAAAGCAAGAGTATCAAGTATAGTCTTACTACTTTGCATAAATCAAAATGGCATTATGCAAAATGTTTAACATAGGATAAGTTCTATGACAGCTGTAGTAAGTTTCATGAAGAGAGGTCATCTTTATATTGCATCTTTTCAAATGTTAGAATGAAGAGATAATTTATTTGAGAGGTGTCATTAACAGAACAACTATCATTCTTTGAAGGTATATGATTAAGCCTTTTTTTTTTCAAATCTTTATTGGTATATTATATATACACATCATCATTGCATTCAACATTGAGAGTTTGTACCAGGATGTGACATGACTTGATTCTCATTTTTCCCATTCCCCCACCCACTCTACAACCCCACCTCCTATAAACATAAGTTTTTTTTTTCCTTTTTTTTATTAATATCACATTCTTTTTCCCCTCGTTATTTACCCCTACATCCTATTTTCTTTCAAATATTTTCTCTTTCACAATATCTACTATATGCTAGAATTCATTTAAATATTCATTTTCTCATACCAGAAAAAAATATGATACTTACACATCTATAAATTATTTATTTCACTTATGAGGATGTCTTGAAGGTACATCCATTTGAGTATGAATGACTTAAGTCTTATTATTTTTAATGGCACAATAATACCCCATTCTATAAAAGAACCCCATCTTATTCATACAGTCTCCAGTTGATGGACATTTTTGTTGTTTCCAATATTTAGCTATCACAGACTGAGCTGCTATAAACATGAATGCACATATGTTACTGCAATGTAAATCTTTTAATTATTTTTTGTATATACCTAGCAGTGGAATGGTTGGGTCAAATGGGACCTCTAATCCCAGCTTTATGAGAGATCTCCACAGTGATTTCCACAGAGGTGATATGAGGCAACACTCCCATCAGGAGTGAAGAGTTCCTTTTGCTCCACAGCCAAGACATTTTTTGCAGGCTAAATCTGAGATAGCAGCCATTCTTTGTTGAGTGAGATTAAATCTTAGTCTTGCTTTCATCTGCATCTCTCAAATGACCAGTCATGTGGAGCGTTTTTCTTTAGACACTTCTTAGTTGCTGTTACTTCTTATTCTAAAAAAAAAATACCTGTTCATTTCAAAAGTCCATTTTTGAACTGGGTCTTTAAATTTGGGTGGGTTGATTTTTTAAAACTCCATATATATTCTGGATAGTGGCCTGGTGGGGGATATTATGATCCCTAATTTGAAATTATACTACAAAGCCACTGTGGTAGAAACTGCATGGTACTGGCAAAGTAACAGACCCAAGGATCAGTGAAGTATTTTAGAAGATGCAGAAACAATTCCAGGTACAGTGAGTCACATAATCTTTGACAAAGGAGCCAAAAAACATCAATGGAGGAAAGATAGCCTCTTTAACAAATGATGCTGGAAAAACTGGGCTTTGACCTGCCAAAGACTAAAGCTGGACCTATTTCTTTTACCATGTAGCATGCTAAAATCTAAGTGGGTTAGAGACCAAAATATTAAGACAAACACTAAACCTGCTGCAAAACTGGTTAGGTAAAACTTTTGAAGACATTGGTTTAGGGAAATACTACCTTTATAGCATGAGAACTGGCAGAAGAAATCGATAAATGGGATCTCATTGGATTAAAAAGCTTCTGCACAGCAAAGGAAACCCCTAGCAGAGTGAAAAGTCAATCAGTAATATGGGAAATAATCTTTACCAGGTGTTCAACAAGTCCTGTTGTCCAAAAGCACCCTCAGCCACTTACCTAAACTTTCTACTGTGGAACACAATTCCGGCCGGACCCAACTGTACTCAGATATCTCACTCTGAGTGCAAGAACATTTCCAGCTATTATCTATTATGTCAAGTTATTTCTTTTTCTAGTAGTATTTTAGTCTTCTGGTTTAAATGATCTGTTAATTGGCTCCTGTCTCGTTTCCAGATTTGGTCATGTGCATATCTTTCTCATCTGTTTTCTACCTCTTCCTCAAAATGTTCCTGAACTTTCCATTTCCATTTCCATTTTGATTCTACCTTTTTAAATTTTTTTTTTGGCGTTTAGAAGTGTGATTCATTTCCTGTCATATTTTTATTAATACACTTTGTGTATATATATATTACTTTCATCAATGAAAAATTTTACCTGTACATATTTTAGTATATTTCCACATGCTCCTCCCTTCATCCTTTCTTCTCGTCCTCAAAAACTTCTTCACAAAAGCTTTGCTTCTACATATTCCTTTCATTTTATTTTTAAAATACCTTTTCTCTGTCTTTCCCTCTCTCAATCCTTTGTGCTCCTTCGTATGTGAATATGTAGTTCCATTTTCCCATGTCTGTAGTACAGTTTCCTCCTCATTTACCCTTTGGGTTTCTCACCCAAGAGATATTTTAAATACAATCAACTTGTATAAATGCAAAACTTCACAGATTGTACCAGTATATTGTTAGGACTTATGTCAGGAATTTAAGTTGTGTTTTGACCATTCTATATCTTAATAAATAGCTCTATCACATAATTCTAACCAAAATTGTCTTGGTATAATTTTGAATTAGGAGGAAAATAATGGCATTTGCCTGGATATTACTATGACTTATTAACTTTGAAAGCATTATCATTAAATAACACATTGTATTTGCTTTTATTATTATTATTATTATTATTAGCAGTAGTATATAGTTTCCACTGCTTGTATCTGCAGGCTTTAAAATGTATTACAATAACAGTATGAATATATCTTATTATGTGTCTCCTAAGCTTCAAGTTTTTGTTGTATTAAAATACTTACTTTTCATATTTACAAGTGGCTCATGCCAAGTAAAATTTCAATATTCTAAAATTTTGTAATATAAAACTACCACATTGCAAATAGTTATGCACACATTTAAAGAATTAAGAGTGATCATTTAAGGACAAGGGTGCTAAGAATACTAATATCTTTGGGAAAAGTACAGTCATCAAAAAATACTGGGAAAATTGGATGTCCATATGTAGAAAGAATATAGACCCCCTATACCAGTTATAAAAATAAACTTAAAATGGATTAAAGGCCTAAATGTAAGACCTGAAGCTCTGACATTAGTATAAGAAATCACTGAGTAAAGTGCTTCAGGAAATTATAGTAGACAAGTATATTTTTGAACAATATTCACAAAGATCTGTAAAGAAAAGTTTCTGAGATTTTATCAAATTTAACCTGCTCAGGAAGGGAAAACATTAATCCGAGTCTTAGGAATGAAA
>PVIR01021455.1:0-29386 GCA_004026965.1 Petromus typicus
AAAAAAAAAAAAAAGAAAAGAAAAAGAAAAGTTTAAGTAACAGTTATTGGCAAGGTTGCAATCACTAGAAAAATAGAAAACAAACATTCAAGCTAAGGAAAATATTCTGTATTTAATCTGATAGAACTCATTTATTTTTCATAATAGAAAACGTGTAGTATTTATTCAATAATATCATTTTCACTGGCTTAATCAGTGCACATTCATAGTAAATGAATGGAAAGTTAAATTAAATGAAAGTTAAAGTAAATGAAGGAAAGTTAAAAATAAGTAGATTAGAAAATGTCTTATCTAACTGACCCAGACTGTATTATATAATTGCTACTTCAGATGCAACAAAGAGAAGAAGCCACTACTTAGAGAACTTAAAACAAATAGACTAATCTGTAAAAGCCTTGTATTACAGATGTGCTAAATTGACACAGCTGCAAGGTGCAGGAGAAGTTTCTTCTTCAGTGGGCAAAAAATACGCTGCTACAATTAAAACATTCAGAAAAGGAGAAAAGCCTTTTTTTTTTTTTGAGACAGGGTTATGTGTTATGTAGTACTGATTGCTGCTGGGTGAAGCCCAGTATTGTATGTGGTTACCAGGGGATGGAACCCAGGCCCTTGAGCCTACAATACAGGTGGCGGACCCACTGAGCTAAATGCCCGCCCCTCCCCAGCACATTCTTAATAGTCATTAAAAATCCATTTCCTGGGCCGGGGCTTTAGCTCATTGGTTCCAGCACCACATAGCACAGTGCCGGGCGTGGTGGCTCACGCCTGTCATCCCAGCACCTGCAAAGCAGAGGCAGGAGGATTGCTGTGATGAGTTGGAGGCTGAGCTCAGGGCCAGCCTGAACTACAAAGCAAGACCCTGTCTCAAAAAACCTAAAAAACAAAAATCTATTTCCTCCTGGCAATATCTTTAATTATCTTTCTGATAATCTAAAAAAGAAAGCCAGAAAGGAGCACTTAAGACATCTTAAATGATAGAAAATTAACAAATCAATAGGAGAAGCAAATCTCACTTGCATCACTCTCCTTCCACAGCCCAGTCAGGGCCTTTTACAGGACCTTACCTTAGAAATGAGGTTTGTCTGAACTATATAACAAATGCTGCTGTCAAAATTTCTACCGGCCAGATAGCAATGAGTGGGAACAAAGTTAACCCTGTAGGTGGAGCTTTCTCAAGTTTAATCTTCCAGTTCTTGACTGCCAAGAAAAAGTAAACAAAAAGCAAGGGAACAGTAAAAACAGGCCACACACATCTACTGTAATTAGTAAGTCTAACCTTAAATCTGTGCATCTCGGACATCTGATGGTGTTTTATGCAAGTGAACAGTTTCTAGCTTCCATGATGAAAAGGTTAAATACTATACTGTAAACAAAATCACAAAAAATGTTCAAATAACAAGTCCAACCACCTTCTCTTCAAGGAGGACACACTAAATTTTCTCATCTCGTTCAAAATTGCTGCATGCTAAGTGCTGAAGTGGGCGGGGTGAGGCAAGCTACTTTTGTCACCCAGAGTGTGATACTTCGCCAGCATTTAACTCCTCCAAAGACGAACCAGCAGTCTTCCCCCTCTTCCTCAAAAAGCTCAGACCTCCGAATCTTCCAGAAGGAGAGCAAGCAAGGTGAAGGGTTGCTAGAATGCAGGAGCGTAGGGCCCCCCAAGTGCCACTGCACCCGCGGAGACACTTAGGTCGCAAACCTGGGCCTAGGCTCTCCCCCGAGTCACAGTGGTTACAGCGCGCCAGGGGCGGTCGGACGCGCGGCCCCAGGTGGCGGCAGAGTCGCGCTCCTGCTCTAGAGGCTCGAGGGCGAGGGCGAAGGGGAGGTCCACTCAGTTCGTCCGCAGGTTGCAGACAAGGCGCGCTGGGAGCCAGCTGCGATGCAAACCCACCTAGTCCTTGGAAATTAAAAGGCCGAACCTCAGCGCGTCGGAAGTGACGTCCCAGCGATGCCCCAGGTCCGCCACGTAATTGGCCGCCGCCTCAAATAGCCACTCTCGCCCGGACCGACCTGGAGATAGGGAAAGTGGCTGAAAGCCCGCAGCCCGCCACTGCCTGGCCCCGGCGCCTGCCGGGCCCGGGGTCTCGGAGCCGGGGCCGCCCCGCAGCTCTCAGCCCCGCGTCCCGGCGTCACTCGAGCCGCGGGCCGCCTCGCTGCCGGCGCGCATGCGCGGCCTGCGGGCCCGCGGGTCCTCGAGTCACCTGGACGCCAGCGTCTCGCCTCCCGCCATAGCGGGCCCTTCACCCGCAGGACTGTGGCCGCTCCTCGCCTCCGCCTCCTCCGCGGCCCCGCCCGGCCCCGCCGCCGCCCGGCCCCGCCGCCGCCCGGCTCCCTCGGACTCGGCGCAGCTTCCGCTTCCGGCGAGTATTGTGTGTCGCGCCGCGGCGGGGGCGGGGCGAGCAGGAGGAGGAGGCCGCGCCCGGCGGCCCGGCGCCCGAGCTCCCGGAGCCCCGGGAAGGTAGGTGCCGCCCCGCCGCCCCGGGCCGCCGCACGCCCCCGGCCGGCTCCGCACGCCGCGCCCCGCGCCCGCCACTGCGTCAGCGGCCTCGCACGTAACCACGACGCCTCCGCCCGCGGGCCCGGGCGGACGTTGGCCGCCCCGGCGACGTCAGCGCGTCCGGCGTTGCTTGGCTACCCCGCCGGCCCGGTCCCGCGCCGGGGCTCGGCCGCGTCCTGCCTTCTCCCCTCACGAGGACTCCGTCGCTCCTTCCGGCCACCGCGACGCGTCCTCATCCCCTGCTCCACCTGTGGCGGGAGAAGACGGATATGGGTGGGACAGTTGCAGACCACGCTCAGGAGAGGGCCGCAAGGTGGAACCTGAACAGTGATAGAAACAAAATGAGAACGTCCCCGAAGTTCGCCCTTCTACTGAGACTGGAACCAAGGGAGAGGGAGAGGAAGGACTGACCCAGAGGCACCCCAGGCCTCAGCGTGGCTGTCGTCCCCTTTCCCCCAAGTTTGCTCCCTTCCTCACTAACCGCGCCCCATTTCTCTCACACCGCCTCTTTGCCAGTCTAGATCCATCCTGGTCACTAAATCTGCATACCATTGCGATCATCCAGGCGAAGAGGCCACAAAGTCTAGAAAACTGAGAAAGGGGCAGAGTGGCCAGTCAAAGCTGTGTTCTAGTGGGGTAATGGCAGATTATTCAGTTGAACTTCTGATACTGAGGGAAGAAACTCAGTCCAATATAATTTACCACTTCTTCCAAGTTAAACACTTCTGTGTGTGGTATCAATATTACAAGAATAAGCATCGTTGACTCCATTCATCGCATGGCCAATTCTCCATCCATCGGTACCAACAACCTTCCTTTGGTCCAGTCCAAGGGAGCAGAAGGCAATATGGTCATAGAGAAGTCGACTTACTCATGGATAAAAGTATTAATGTTTCCAGAATGAAGCAAGGAGACCAACTTTTTCTTTTATAAATCAGTTGAATGTATGTCGAAGTCCGAGGCTCCACCTGAGGGAGATTTGATTGCCTATTTTCGTTCAATTCCCGTGTCATTTAATTCTTCTGTGCCTTTTAGTTGAAGACACAGTGTGTCCAAAGGAATTAGTTTTCAGTGACTATTTTGAAAGACTAGTTACTACTTAATGTTTAGAATAGACTTGTCCACACTCTCTTCAAGAGGTTATTTTCTGCAGCAGGGTGTGTAGTTCAGCAAATGTGAGGCCCTGAGTCTGATTCTTGGTACAAAACAAAAGTCTTGTCCCTAAAATAGGTAGGCTTAATAGTGCTCTTTTTTTTTTTTTAAAAGTTTTTTTGAAACACAGTCTTGCTTTGTAGTTCATGCTGGTCCTGAACTCAACTTCCGAGTCAGCAATCCTCCTGCCTCTGCCTCTTGGGTGCTAGGATTACAGATGTGAGCCACCATGCCTGTCACTGTGGTATGTGGTACTGATTGCTGGTTGGTTTGAGTCCCCCTCCCCGGCATTGTTGTATGTGGTTACTGGGGATCCCTTATGTGGTTATTTGGGTTCCCTTGTGCTGCCCTTCTACTTGCAAGGCAGGTGCCATAACCATAGAGCTAACTCCCTGGCCCTCAATAGCGCTCTTAAGAATTTCTATGTGTTTATCAGTGTTTAGCAATTCTAAATGTCCAGGTGCACACAGAAATGAGATATGTGAAATATTTCATATTTTCTTAAATAGAGATTGTTACCTTTGCTTTCCTCAGTCAATTTATTACTGTTTGAAAAACAAGAATAACAGAAGCCGGGGATTTAGCTCAGTGGTTCCGGCGCCTGTCTTGCAAGCCCAAGGACCCAGTTCGATCCTCGGTAACCACATACAATACTGGGCGTGGAGACTCATGCCCAGCAGCAATCTGCACCACATACCACGGTGCCGGGCATGGTGGCTCACGCCTGTCATCCCAGTACTCGGGAGGCAGAGGCAGGAGGATTGCTGTGATGTGAGTTTGAGGCTGAGCTCAGGGCCAGCCTGAGGACAAAGCGAGACCCTGTCTCAAAAAAACCTTAAAAAAAAAGAAAAACAAGAATAACACAATCAAGTTTGGGTTTCAATGAGTTGTTACAATTAATCTGTTCTGTGACATTAAATTTTAAAATACATGTAACTTAAATCTTCGTTCTTTGCTTTACATGGCACTTCTCACACTGGTTTTCGTTTATTATTTAAAATGTCAAAGTGGGATATGGTGATCTTGAACTATTGGATCTAAAACAGATAAGCTTGGGACAGGCTAGAGTTAAAGAAAGCCTCTGTTTCTAATTAGAGTGAGCAGAAGTAAAACGAGAGAAATTGAAGGCTATGTGTCAGTTTTCTGAAGAGAAAATAAAGGGGTTGATGGTGGGAAATCACGAGTGTGGGAAATGGAGACACAAAGACATAAATCTCATGGAAGGAAAGATGGAAAGGGGCAAGTTGGGCTAGACCTGGAGTTACTCTTTAACATGGGTGCAAGTGTCAGGCCAGAGAAACAAAAGAAAAAAATTCAGCCTTCAATTAATATTTCTTTCTCTGTCTCCTTCCCCACCCTCAAGTTAAATAATGGAAGAGACAAGTTTGTTAGAGGCTGGGGCCTCGGCGGCCTCCACAGCTGCAGCTCTGGAGAACTTACAAGTGGAAGCAAGCTGCTCTGTGTGCCTGGAGTACCTGAAGGAGCCTGTCATCATTGAGTGTGGACATAACTTCTGCAAAGCTTGCATCACTCGCTGGTGGGAAGACCTAGAGAGGGACTTCCCATGTCCGGTCTGTCGGAAGACATCCCGCTATCGAAGTCTCCGGCCCAATCGGCAACTGGGCAGTATGGTAGAAATTGCCAAGCAGCTCCAGGCGGTCAAGAGGAAGATTCGGGACGAGAGCCTCTGCCCCCAGCACCAAGAGGCTCTTGGCCTGTTCTGCTATGAGGACCAGGAAGCTGTGTGTTTGATATGTGCCATTTCCCACACCCACCGGGCCCACACCGTCGTGCCACTGGATGATGCAACACAGGAATACAAGGTGGGCAACCAAACAAGTGATGCCGGGGTGGGAAAGAGGGAGGACAGCAGTTTAGCATACTTCCTGAAGGGTTTAAGTTCCTGAGGGTAAGACCATCTGGTCCTCACTATAATCCCAGCACTGCATACATGGGCTACTCAGTATGGCTGATCAGTTTTTCTCTTTACATGGAGAAGAACAATGGAGTATACCAAATTTTTGCAACATATTTAAATCTTTAGGTGAACATTGGTATGTGTGTGGTCTTGGAATATATCATATGTTTCATGAATGAATGAATCCATATGGAAAGATCAGACTTAGAGTTTTTCATTCCATCTCCCTGCTAGATAGAGGTACTCTGTTTTCCATTGGCACTATATTGGAATAGGTGGCATCACTTCTGACTGCTCCCACTAGACTAAGCTGGATCAGTTTATTGTTTGCATCTCCCTCAAATAATGAATAATGTGACATTTGGCTTAATTCACTGATTGGACACAGTATAAATGTCTGAGTAATAGAAACTGGAGATTCTAGTGTCTTCTAGCACTTCATCATTTATTCAGTTTAACTTAATAAAATCTTCAAGTAAGTTTATGGTAATTTATGGTATAAGGAATCAGGTTTTAATTTTATTTACTAGTGGTGAGAGTTTGATATGAGCTGAGGTTTAAGAATAATACAGTATAAAAATACAAAAAGTAGCTGTGGGCTGGAGATCTGGCTCAGTGGAAGAGCATATGCTTCACATGAACAAAGCTATGGATTCAATCCCTAGCACCACCACTAAAAAATAGTTGGGAGTGCTGGGGATTTAGCTCAGTGGTTCCAGCGCCTGTTTTGCAAGCGCAAGGACTCGGGTTTGATCCCCAGTAACCACATACAGTACTGAGGGTGGAGACCATGCCCAGCAGGAGTCAGTACCACATACCACAGTGCCGGTTGTGGTGGCTCACGCCTATAATCCCAGCACTTGGGAGGCAGAGGCAGGAGGACTGCTGTGATGTGAGTCTGAGGCCGAGCTCAGGGCCAGCCTGAACTACAAAGCGAGACCCTGTCTCAAAAAAAAAAAGAAAAAAGTTGAGGGAACTTTTAACGTTTGTCCACAAGAAATAGATGAAATTGGGGAAAGACACAATTGACAGCTACTAGATTCAAGGGGAGGAAAGTCGAACGGGCAAAGACAAGGAAGTGGTGGACACCTCAGATTACTGGCACAGAAGGGGTTAGATCACAAGGCAATAAAATGGATAGGAGAGAAACAAATGTTTCAAAACATGAATTTGGAGACCAAGTTCAGTGGTAGAGCAGCTGCCTAGCATGCCTGGGTTCAATCCCAGCACCACAAAAACATAATAACAATAATAAAACGAAAGATCAAACTCTGAAAAACCCACATATCCTCTAGCCAACCCACATATTCCCTCTCCCACTTCCCCTGACACCTCAGGAGAAACTGCAGAACTGCCTGGAGCCATTGGAGCAGAAGCTTCAGGAAATCACCCGCTGCAAGTCCTCCGAAGAGAAGAAGCCTGGGGAGCTCAAGGTAAAGGCAGGTGATCCTGTGCAGGTTGCTCTGTGGGGTGTTTGCCTCTGAGGGAGTTAACTACACTTTATCTACCAATTTAATGAATCTAGTTCTGGTTTACTAGAAAAATTGTGTTCTTTCAAAAGTGATGACATTTTATTAGGCTTGGTTGTCATTAAATACTATACTTAAAGTACTTGTCATGAATTAAGTATTAAGAATCAGAACATTAAGAGCCTATATTTTACCTATAGTGAGTGGAGGGAGATCTTGCCCCTTGGTCTCTGCTAGAATGCCGGATTAGCCCAAAGGTGGTGCAGACCTGTAATCCTGGAAGTCGAGGTTGAGGTAGAAGGGTTATCACAAGTTCAAAGCCAATCTGAGCTACATAGGAAGTTCAAGACCAGCCTGAACTACATAGCAAGACTCTATAAAAAAAAAAAAAATCAAGGTAGAAGTTTCTTAGAATGATTAAGAAGAGAAGAATTATCTAGAAAGTCCACAGAGAAGAATGAGGGTGGGGACTCACCAAGTGCTTTAAGAACTGCCTGGTAATGTTAGGACCACACCTCGTCAGTTGGGTCTGCTAGATTGTGGCGGCTCATTTCTGGAAGGTCCTTCCCACTCCCATCCTCCACCCATAGAATCTTTCACTTGAGATCTATCCTGAGATAAAAATTCCTTCTTAGGCAGCCTTTCCTGGCCCTTTAGAAATTAACTTTCTTAAACTTCATAGAATTTTACATCTTTCTCATAGCATTACATTATTTGTACCATGGTATTTGAATATCTAAATTATTTCTAATATTTGAAAGTGAAAATAAGTAGTAACAAAAATAATAACTGGTATTAAGTTCTGTTCATTAATTTATGGGGTGTCCATGGCATTCCAAATTTTCAAGGTTGTACTAAGTCTTAGGGTTCTGCCCAGGTTGGAGGTCTAAGAGTTCAGGCCAGACTTGGGACAAGTGGGCCATAGAGAAGCTGCAAGACAAGAAGATCCTGAGGCCACCTCTGATGCGGGTAGACTTAGATACTCTGTAAGGTAGGTATTATTGCCCTACACACAAAGAAACAGACTTGGCTAAGTGTCTGGCTAAAGATGCATATAGCCAGTAAGTGGCAAAACCAAGGACACTTGGACCAGGGATTTAGCTCAGTGGTCCCAGGGTCTGCCTGGCAAGCACAAGGTCCCTCCCGAGTTTGATCCTATTACCACATATCACATTGCCAGGCATGGTGGCTCATGCCTGTAATCCCAGCAGCACTCAGGAGGCAGAGGCAGGAGGGTGGCTGTGAGTTTGAGGCTAGCCTGGTCTACATAGTGACTTCAGGACCATCCTAAACTACACAGCAAGACTCTCTCAAAAAAAAGGAGGACACTAGTTCCTCATGAATCAGCAGATAATTTATTCAGCTCCAGGAATAAGCTAGGCCCTGCATTTGACACTGGAGAACCGTAATGAGTAAAGATACAGTCCTATTCTCTCTGAATTTTTTTTTTTTTTTAGGTTTTTTGAGACAGGGTCTCGCTTTGTAGTTCAGGCTGGCCCTGAGCTCAGCCTCAGACTACATCACAGCAATCCTCCTGCCTCTGCCTCCCTAGTGCTGGGATTACAGGCGTGAGCCACCATGCCCGGCACTGTGCTATGTGGTAATGATTGCTGCTGGGGTGAGTCTCCACGCCCAGTATTATTATGTGGTTACCGGACCGAACCCAAGGCCCTTGCACCTGCAAGACAGGTGCCGGAATCATTGAGCTATATCCCCGGCCCTGTTCTCTCTGAATTTAAAGATAGAGAAAATAGATAAGGACATGACACCAAAAGCAGCCCAGCCGCAAATTCATAGACAACATAGAAATCTGACTTTGTTATAGTCCTCTAGAAGTAACGAGTATTGAGAATTAAATTGTTGTATGGAATGGTTTTAAAGTAGAAACACTAATATTTAGGGCTGGGGATTTAGCTCAGTGGCGCCACACCTACCTCACAAGTACAAGGTCCTGAGTTCAATTGCTGGTACCAGGGGAAAAAAATACTAATATTTAAAAAAATAAATGGCAGTATTTCAACAGAAAGCAAGTCTAGTCTTATAACTTCAGCACTTTACTGTATCAAAGCAAACATTTGAATTTTTTGAAAGGTAAGCTAACTTTCAGCACAAAGATAAGTTTTTTTAAACAAAAGTTCATTGTCCTTTTGGAGGGTACCTGAGAAATTTAAAGTATGTAAAAATGGAGTTTATTTCCAGTCATTGATTTTCCTTTTTCTATTGATCACTTTCTTGAAGGTAAAGTATAGAAAGCAGGGAAGCTGAGCATGGTGGCACACACCTGTAATCGTAGCACTCAGAAGATTGAGGCAAGAGGATCACTGAGTTTGAAGCTGCCAGAACTATGTAGGGTGACCTTGTCTCAAAACACAAAACAAAAAGGGCTGGCGATTTAGCTCAGTGATTCTGGCACCTAGCTTGTAAGCACAAGGGCTTGGGGTTTGATCCCTGGTAACTGTATACAATAATACCAGGCATGGTGACTCAAAGGCACCAGCATAAGTACCACGTACCATCGTGCCAGGTGTGGTGGCTCATACCTGTAATCCCAGCACCCAGGAGGCAGAGAGAGACAGGAGGATGGCTGAGTTCATGACCAACCAGAACTATAAAGTGAGACCCTGTCTCAAACAACTAAAAAAAAAAAAAATTTTATTCAGCTATACTTAGAGTTTTTAGGTATTTATAAATTATGTAAGAATTCCTCTCTGCTTATGTACAAAGTTATCCAGCAAAATATGATACAGGACAGTTCATCATACAGGATTGTCTTACTTTAGAAGTGCTGGCATCTCTGACACAGCAGACAAAAAGTGCCCAGGACGGGGAGTGGTAGCTTAGTGGTACCACATCTGCCTGGCAAGTCTAAGGTTCTGAATTCAGTCCCCAGTATTGAAAAAAAAAAAAAAAGTGGTCTGGTTTTTCAAATGTCTTCAGAGGGACACACGCTGATTTAGAACCACTCTCCACAAATGTATAGAACAAAGTATGAGTTTATAAGAATGAGGCTTTGTGCTTCCCATTTGCCACTGTTGCCTATACATCACCCATAAACATATTGATGCATACCTATAGATACATGAACACATACAGGTTACATTTTACTTCAGAGCAAATGTGCACCCAGAAACTACTGTGAAATCCAGTAATGGTGGGCTTGATCAAGTATATGCATGTTGAAGGTTTTAGCTGAGCGTGTTGGTGCACATCTCTAATCCTAGCACTCAGTGAGGCTGAGACAGGGATTTAACAAATTCAAGCCTAGCCCAAGCAACTCCAAACCCTGTCTCAAAATTTTAAAGAAAAATTTAAAAGAGTATGGGTACAGGTCACTGCATAGACAAAGGTGTGTTTCAAAATTCAAAGGACTGACGTATGAACAAACTTTTAGAACCTGTTCCTTGAATGGAAACTGCCAATTCTTTGAAGCAACTTGAAATTATTTAACAGATTCGGCCCTTAAATCTACATATACATTTTGTAACAACCCATTACTCTCTTACTAATTTTGATTCCATCTTATGATAATCTTGTAGATTTTGTAGAATTTGTATTTTTCTTCCCAGATTGCATAAGCTACACTTTAGAGTTGGAAATAACAGAAATATTTCTGTAACAGTAGCTGTCATATTAGTGATTTTTTATTTCTTCAGTATATTGTATCAAAACAGAAAAGGGCCAGGCATAGTGGCCTGTAATCCCAGCACCGCGAGGCAGAAGCAGGAGGATTTCTGTGAGTTCCAAGCTAGTTTGAGCTACATAATGAAGGTCAGGGCCAGCCTGAACTACAAAGTAAGACCCCATCTCAAAAAACTAAAAAAACAAAACACACACACACACACACACACACACACACACACACACACACACACAGAAAAGGACAACTTTTTGAGAACTTAATTTCCTGAAGAAAAAAATTTTTTTAAATAAAGTCCCACTTTTTTTTCATCGTTCTCCCCAGGCCATCCTGGGTGATGGGGGTGGAAGCCCTCTTCAGAGGAGTGGCTCCCAGCGGGGGAGGAGTGCGGGGACTGCAGACTGTGCCCAGGGATGTTGACGATTACTGGGCCTCGCACCTCCTCCCCTGCTGACCCAACCCTAACCTTCTTCTTTCCTCAGAGGCTTGTGGAGAGTCGCCGGCAGCAGATTTTAAAGGAGTTTGAAGAGCTTCATAGACGGCTGGATGAAGAGCAGCAGATTTTGCTTTCACGCCTGGAGGAGGAGGAACAGGACATCCTACAGCGACTCCGAGAAAATGCTGCTCACCTTGGGGACAAGCGCCGGGACCTGGCCCACCTGGCTGCTGAGGTGGAGGGCAAGTGCTTACAGTCGGGCTTCGAGATGCTTAAGGTTCGCCTTGGCCCCTGCATAGCCCCTCGGGTCGCGCGCGCACAGTGTGGCTCTGCCCAGGTTGGGCACTCGGTCTCCCACTCTGCTTCCTGGAGGACAGCTCTTCCAGACAGATGCAGAGGATCTTTTTCTGCAGAAAGGTTTCTCTGGTTTCTCCCTTGCCCTTCTAATCATTTTTATTATTATGTCTTGTCAACGATTATGTTGTACCAAAGGAATCTGTACCAAAAGAAAACTGGACTCCTTTGAGAAAAGTCTAATCTGCTGAGTATACACTGCATTCTAATTGTGCACATGCAGTTGCCATTACTTTTCAGGCCTAGAACTTGATTATCTAGTGCTTAAAAGAAGACTTTAAAGGACACTTGAAGTTATGTGTATATTTAATACTATTTGTTAATCAGTAGTGCATCGGTGGCGTTTGGGTTTTTCCTCCTGAGCAGATTGCCGATGTTACACACTCCTTAGAGATTATTTCACCAGCAGTGGAGTCTGTGAGGCTCCCTTGTACATTTGCGTGTTATGTATTGTTTGGTATTTATCCCTTTGTCCTTTCATGTACCTGTGTTCTGCTTTCCACATTAAACTGGGAAATCCACGCAGGGCAGAGATTTGTCTTCTTTGTCTTCTGAACCCCAAGTATTCTCAGATCAGGATTGGCACACATTTGTAATGTTTACTAACAGTGCCAAATAGGGACTACCAAACCACATTGGGAAAGTGTGATTTGTTCCTGCAATGCCAGTCTGGAGTCATCTGTGCTGATCCTCGAGGAGACTGGGGGGACAGAGTGAAGAGCAGACACAATTCCTGTCCCTTGCAAGAAGGTCCCTTTGTCCTTAAGAAACATAGAAAAACATACAAGAAACCACTGGGACAAGATGTAAATTACAAAGCTTCATGAGGACCAACAGTTGAGAGTAAGGATTAGCAGAAATACCCTCAGAGGCCTCCAGAGCTTTTCCCCTTTCCCTGTGACTCTCTGTTTGCCCTGTACCTATTTTATAGACATAGAACTTTTGGGAGGAAGGGGAACCTTTTGCCTTCAGGACTTTTAAATGCCAGGACCAATCTTTCTTTTTTTCTCATTCCCTCTAGGATGTCAAAAGTACCCTGGAAAAGTAAGTGATTCTTGTATCTCTTTGAGTGAATTAGGCTTTGTTTAGAGACTAGGGAATCAGTCATGAGTTGGGGGCAGTAAGCGTGGGGAAGTCAGTCAATGGCTGGGTAGGAAACAGAAAAAAAACCTTTCACCCAGGAAGCCAGGTAGAGAACAAATCATTAGGGGTAATCATTCCATTTGGTTTTTCTTCTCAAGCATCAAGACTTGGTAGATGTAGAACCAATCTGTTTGTCCCTGTGGATAAATTATATCCTAACATCATAACCAGAAGATGGGTTATGAGGGGGATTATCCATTTGCACGAAAAATAAGAAAGTCCTGAGACTCATTTTCAAGATAAAGGTCTGCCTAGGGGGCCATGTGCCTTTCACAGATAATGAAAGTGGATCTCTCCAGAGGAGGAGGAAATGGGGAGTGGACAATTTTAGTTTCTCCCTAAAGATCAAGGATCTGAATACTCACTTGGCTGGACTCCCCTGACCCTACCCTTTCTTCCCCACCTCCTTATCCCTCCTAGATGTGAGAAGGTGAAGACCATGGAGGTGACGTCAGTGTCCATAGAGCTGGAAAAGAACTTCAGCAGTTTCCCCCGACAGTACTTTGCCCTAAGGAAAATTCTTAAACAGCTAATTGGTGAGTTGTTCCCAGAAGAAAACTAGTAGAAGGAATCACCAAAGAGAAGAAAGTCCTTAGATCTACCTTGCATGGGCTCCAGTTATTTTGTGCCCACACCCACCGCTGCCCCTTACCTGGCTTCAGTCCAGCTCTGAGTCCCAGACCTCAGAATGAGAAGAGGCCTCAGATGTTTGCTACTCTTAGGTCCACGCTTTACTAAATCTGCACTCGGAAAGAGGAAGTAATTTACCTGAGTTATCCTATGGAATGACTAGAATTTACCATCTTAGCTGGGACAAGCTTAAGAGTGAAAGGGAGTCTCACTAAAATTTATAAAATGAAAATAGACGCCGGGATGATTCCAAGGGAAAAGACATTACTCGCCCTGTCCCGAGACCATAATGTTGATTTGCTCTGGATCCTCCTCCTGCATTAATTCTTTCCAGCCCTCGGACCATGTTTTACACTTCTCCGTACAATGAGATAATTGATAGTCAGATGGGGAGGAAGTGGGGCCAGAACCAGGATTATCAGCTCTGCGCAGTCCAGATATTATTGTTTATTTTAGGAGCAGTGGAAAGTGAAACCATCATTCTTTCCCCATAACCCACCCACCTGAGTTCTGGGACCTTGGAGGGACCAGGCTCTGTAAAGTGGGCTGGAAAGGTGAGGCAGGGCTTTAGCTATTCCCATCCTCATCCAGCTCCCCACTCTGGCTTCTCCCGCCAGCGGATGTAACCCTGGACCCTGAGACCGCCCATCCTAACCTAGTCCTGTCAGAGGATCGTAAGAGCGTCAAGTTTGTGGAGACCAGACTCCGAGATCTTCCCGACACGCCACGCCGTTTCACCTTCTACCCTTGTGTCCTAGCTACTGAAGGCTTCACCTCAGGCCGACACTACTGGGAGGTGGAAGTGGGCGACAAGACGCACTGGGCAGTGGGAGTGTGCCGGGACTCTGTGAGCCGGAAGGGCGAATTGACTCCACTTCCTGAGACTGGCTACTGGCGGGTTCGGCTGTGGAATGGGGACAAATATGCAGCCACTACAACACCTTTCACCCCTTTGCACATCAAGGTGAAACCCAAGCGGGTAGGCATATTTCTAGACTATGAGGCTGGCACACTATCTTTTTATAATGTCACAGACCGCTCACATATCTATACATTCACTGACACTTTTACTGAAAAACTTTGGCCCCTCTTCTACCCAGGCATTAGGGCTGGTCGGAAGAATGCTGCACCATTGACCATCAGACCCCCAACAGATTGGGAGTGATAGGGTGGGATATGGGATTCATTGGGGTGTGGCAGGGTCAAGAGCTGTGGGCTGTGTCCTGCTGGAATGTCTCGGTGTCCACCTGGCTCCAGTCCTGAGTCATCTTGGAGAGATGCTCTGGTCTCTAGGATGGTTTCTGTGGAGAAGTACCTAGGACTGGGCTGCATAACAGTGTACGGCTATCTCCCTCCTTGCTGTCGGGGTGGGGAGCTGGTCCCCAGGGGTTGACCTCTCCACCGTCCATCAGGTTTTCTAATTGCACAAGGACAAGTTGGGAAGGCAGGAGAGGCTTTTCCAGAAACAAAGTCTATGGGAGGGTCTCATCTTGCTGAGACCAGAGGAGGAAACGAACGACCTGATAAGGGGCTTCCTTGACCCAGAATGGTCTTGTTCCTTGAGGAAAACTTCAAGAGTCTTTGTACCTCAGCATAGAAAGTGGATGAATGAAAGTTGCTGTCCTGGGTCTAGAAGTTGAGTTTTTGTGAGAGCAGAGTTTGCCCATCATGAAGGTTAGAAGATTGGGAAAGAGCTAAAGGAACAGATTCCTAGAAACTAACGAAGGGGAGGTTTCTTTAGCCTTCTCTTCCCAGGATAAGGTTGCCATAATGAGTGTGATTGGCCAGAGGTAAGAATGTGGGAAGGAGAGGGTAGAAGAAAAGAACCCAGGCCCCAGCCTTCAGCGGAGCTGGCTCACCATCAGCTTCCTCACAGTAGTCTCCAGGAGATTGTTCACCTTGCTCTCCTTCGAGGCAAGGCAGGAGAAACCCTGCAAGATGCACCCAGCTGCCCACTGTTCTCTCAAGGGAGCGTGAAGAAGAGTCAGGTATTAGAGGAAAGAAAAAGGTTTATCTACCTGAAGTTCTGGCCTTAAAATTTATTATCCAGTCGCTGCTCCCAAAGTGTCAGCTTTGTCACCTGGCTCAGGTGTCCAATCTAAAGGGGAAGAAGGGTAATGGAGTCTTTCCTACCTGAGGACAGGTAGAAGAGGGTGATACGTGTTGGGAAGGGCCAGTCAGGCAACTGACTTCCTTTTGCCTGTGCATCTGACCCGGAATTAATGTTCACAACAGCCTTTCACATGTGTGTCACCATCCTTCACTCTGCCATCTCCCTTTTCAGAGAATGTATGTTGTTTTAATGTTAGGCCAAAACAAACTTGTAAAGTACATATGTTGTCAAGGTAAAGCAATGCATGCCAAACCAAACTAAAACAACCTGGATTGTCTGCTGCTTGCGCAAGCTTCACAGAAGACGGACAAGAAACTGCAGTGAACTGCAGGCATTTTGGTTCCTCCTACCACCTCAGTAGGACTGTGTCCTCTCCTCTCTAACCTTTGTGCCTTGACCGTGGTTCTTTGTGGCAGGAGACTTTGGCTGGTAAAAGTAATACGCAGCAAAGGATCCACTGAAGTGACCTCTGTGTTGTGTGATAATTTGTTGATCTTCTAATGTTGATGTGTGGAGTCACTGGGTGTGAAAAATACGTGTTCCTGGGTCTCACCTCTGCTTGATCCAGGTCTGAGTTGACCTGCAAATCTACATTTTAAAAACGCTCCTCATTGAGTGTGAGGACCTTTGTGAAACTACCTGGAGGAGACTTTTGTTTATTCCCTTCCTCAGGGCTTTGGGCCTGGTCCTCTGCCCAGCCTGGCAGGGTTCTGAGGGGAGAGATCATTCATTCTTTGGATTGATGCTGCCCTGTGTTAGAGTTTAGCTGTATTTTGCATCCCTCAGCTTCTAACCTCAGAGATATTAACAGAATTACACAAATTGCTAGACAGAAGAAATGGAAAACGGAAGAGGTGGAAGAGGGGAGTATGGCATAGACAGCTGAGGAGTAGGCTGAAGTAGAGAGCAAGGTGACGTTGGTGGGTTTCTGCGCTGTGTCTAAGACAGAGTAGGAAAGGACTCAGTAAAGCAAAGTGAAGGGTCGCCTGCTGTGAACTCAGCACTAACGTGAATTTGTTTATGCTAAGTGGAAAAGTGGGAGGAAGCTGTGCTTTCTGAGATTGAAAAGCCTACCACTCTCACCCTCGCAGGCAGCAGAGCTTTTGTATTTTGTTTCTTTTATTGTGTATCGACTGTTTTTCCAGTCTGTAAACCTTCAGTCGCCTCGCTTTGGCGTCAGGAGAGCAGGGTAGAAGGTCTACTTTTTGCTTAACTGACTCCCCAACCTATCTGAGTGAAGAAATCAGACTTTTCCTGAGGAGTTTTAGCCGTTTTAATATCCATTCCTCCAGTGGCCTCTCCAGTTTTTACATACTTTATATGGTCATAGATTTGAGGATGTTAGGAAGGAATCCAAAACTCATAAATAATCAGCGGGGTGTGGTGCACTAACTAGAGGTTTACAAACGCGTGAGGCCTGGGGCTCAGGCACTGCACTTCCCAGGAGGCCTTTGCGGACCCAGATACTACACTTCCCAGGAGGCCTTTGCGGACCCAGATACTACACTTCCCAGGAGGCCTTTGTGCGGGCAAGAGGCGTGGCCTCCGAGGGCGAGAGGCGTCATGGCGGGGCCGGTGAAGGACCGAGAGGCTTTCCAGAGGCTCAGCTTCTTATACCAGGTGAGTGCGTGGGGACCACTTGGGGAAGGGAGACAGGTGCCGCAGGGCCCTGAGCGACAGCTTCCCACCTCCAGGCCGCCCACTGTGTCCTCGCCCAGAACCCCGAGAACCAGGCGCTGGCAAGGTTTTACTGCCACACAGAGAGGACCATAGCGAAGCGACTAGTGCTGCGACAGTGAGGCTGAGCCGGCGCGCGGCGGGCGGCGGGCGGCGGGCGGCACGGGGTCGGAAGGCCTGGGGCTCTGACCATCTTGGCCCCATCCTTCCCAGGGACCCCTCGGTGAAGAGGACGCTGTGTCGCGACTGCTCCTCCCTCCTCATCCCGGGCCTCACATGCACGCAGCGCCAGAGACGTGAGTCCCGGTGGTGGAGTGGGTGAGGGTTGGGGAGCAGCGACGCCCCCTGAAGTAGGCGCTGGAGACTTTGGTTTTGCAGGGGCGGCTTTATCCAGGTCTGCGTTGAGCTTCCAATTGCCCTGCACAAACTAAGGTTTGGGTTTGACTTCTGTTCCCTCTCTGAGCTATAGGAAAATGATGAGATCATCTTGCCCGTGAATAGACACTGTGTGGTGTCGAATAGGGTGTGTGTGATACCCAGCGTCATTCATTCATTGACTCGAGACATATCTCCTAAAATGTGTCGAGTGCTATATTCATCATTCTTATTGAAATTACACCTAGGACAGGCTTAAAATTAAAAAAAAAAATTAAAATGGTGGAAAAAACGGTTTATTCGGAGAAGTGGGATGCTCAGTTTCTCTTACGAGTGGCAGTGAATAGAAGGATTCTGGGTGTAGATGAGAACTGCCAGACAGGAGTCCGTGGGCAGTCAAGGGAGTGAGAGTTCAGGAAGCTGGAGGTAGAGGAAGACAGGAGGTGGAAATGAGGCAGCAGATCTTCGAGATTCTAATTAAGGAGTTTGGCCTTGATTTTTTTTTTAAAAGAGTTTCAAAAAATTGATGTTTATGTAGGGACCAGACACTGAAATTTGCCTTCAAAGTGAGTGCAGTGGAAATTGTTACTGAAAATCAGAAGGCAAAGCCTAGTGCAAAAGACCTTTTCTTCCCGTAAGTCTGGATGTTCTTTTCGTTTCTCCCACGTTTACCCCAGGCCGCAGGGGACAGTGCTGGACAGTACAGACTTGCCTAACATGCCAGCGCAGCCAGCGGTTCCTCAATGATCCCAGGCATCTGCTCTGGGGGGACCGGCCTGAGGCCCAGCTTGGGAACCAAACAGGTAAGAGACAGTGGACGAGATGGAGGGTACCCAAGGGATGGGGATGATGGGGACATACAGCTGAAGGGAACACATAGGCAGCCTCTCGTTGGTATAAGGGGTGCCACAGTCTTAGAAAGCTAATTCTACTCCTCTAATTCTGCTTGTCTAATCAGATTCCAAACCACAGCCACTGCCAAACACCGCCCACCTTATTCCAGGCAACCTTCCTAAGGAGAAAGTACAGCAACAGGCGCCAGTCACTGGCAATGAACTGACCCTGTCTTCCAGATAAATAAAATTTAATGGATTCACTTTGCTTGATATTGTTCTGTAGATATTCCACTCTTAATTCCAATTTCCTCTGTTTCTGTCTGTATTTTTGTGTCACTGTCTAACATCTTTTTTGTCCCTACCACCATGCAGGAAGACCCCAAATTCTGTAGTAAGACCAAGTGATCCCATTAAGCAGCTCCCATACCTAAGAATATGGCTACAGGGGGCTGGGGATTTAGCTCAGTGGTTTCGGTACCTGTCTCGCAAGCGCAAGGGCCCTAGTTCAATTCCCCGGTAACCACATACAATACTGACCGTGGAGACTCATGCCCAGCAGCAACCAGTACCACATACCACAGTGCCAGGTGTGGTGGCTCACGCCTGTCATCCCAGCACTCGGGAGGCAGAGGCAGGAGGATTGTGATGTGAGTGGGAGGCTGAGCTCAGGGCCAGCCTGACCTACAAAAGCAAGACCCTGTCTCAAAAAAAAAAAGGAATAGCTCCAGTGCCTGGTCAATCTTATTTCCTCAGTGCAGTGCTGTGCTTGGGACTTGAGCTCTGGAGAGACTCTGTAAGTTCTTGAGCCTTATAGGGGCATGACAAGTTTGGGTACCTCAGACTGTTGGCTGAAGGGCTAGACAAAATGCTGATTATTTACAGGGCTTAGAGACTTCAAGATCTATGAATGTGGTAGCAGAAAGTAGAAAAAAATAGAGCAATGGGTCTAGAATAGAATCTAGAAATAAAAGTGTAGACAACTGAATTTTGGCAATTTTGGTGGGCAAACACTGAAAATAAGCTTCTAACCATCTCCCCCTGTGCACTCCACCAACCTAACTTTTTGAGACAGCGTCTCGCTCTGTGGTTCAGGCTGGCCCTGAGCTCAGCCTCCCACTCACATCACAGCAATCCTCCTGCCTCTGCCTCCCGAGTGCTGGGATGACAGGCGTGAGCCACCATGCCCGGCACTGTGGTATGTGGTAATGGTTGCTGCTGGGTGTGATTCTCCACACCCAGTATGGTATGTGGTTGCTGGGGATTGAACCCGGGTCCTTGCGCTTGCAAGACAGGCGCCAGAACCACTGAGCTAAATCCCCAGCCCCCAACCAAACTTATGGCTCAGACTTTCTTCCTCCCTCTGCCCCATTTCTGTCTTCCCTCCCAACCCTGCCATTTTGGAGGCGGGTCTTAGTCCTTGTCCTGCTTGGGAAGGAAAATGGAGCTGGGTTTCAGCTCCACCGTCCCCCAGGCTCCCACAGTAAAATATTTCAGAACTGCAGTGTCCCAGCAGTGTGTTTCAAAGGCAGAACAGAGGCCAGAGCTTAGTGCCCAAATAAGCAATGCACCAGACCCAGCAAGAATGGCCTGGGTATACTTACCCAAGCTCTTGACGATCCCTACGTGGCACCTATAGGGGAACAGAGCTGATGAGCGGGGCAGGCACAACTAGCAGCAATTGCCAAGGTAACTGATATCTACCAGCCACACCTGGGTGAAACTACAGTATTTTGATTTTGTTCTAGGTTTATTTTCAAGCCAAGCTACAACCAAGCGCACCTGTGACCAATTAGAGTCTCTGCCTTAAGTGGGAGGACCCTGGCAGTGTAAGTAGGGCTAAGCAGATGCTATAGTGCTGTTGCAGGCTGTGATGGACCTGACTGGTGCTCCTCCAGCTACAGTCAGTTGGCACAGTGATGCTGATAACATCACAGAGAAGCAGGACTGCACTTCTGCACCACAGCTGCTACTGGCACTGTGGTAAGCATTCCAAGAGTGAGGGGACCAGGTGCCTGAGGCCTCCCTGGCAGTCGGGGGTGGTTCTGCAAATACCTGGTCTTGGAAAGAAGACTGCTGAGACAGGGTGGATCTGAGGAAGTCAGTGGTCAGCAGTTCTCGTTGACCATAGCCTGGGAACCAAGCATTGCAGAAGAGACTGTTTCTCAAAACCAATCCTCCTGCCCCAGCCACCAGTTTTAGGAGCCTGACTCTGAGTCAGAACCAGGACCCGCTTGCATCTTCAGATAGGGCTCCACACCTTGGCCATCTCCCTTGTCCCAGGGCCTGAGCAGGGGTAGGCCCTCACTGCTTCCAGGCTGAGGTTAGGGTTTTGTGTGCCTTCCCAACCAAACTAACCTCAGTTCATGGGTGAGCTCTGGATTCTGGCACATATGGTGCATGGGAGACAAGCTCCCTAAACTCTGTCAGACCCTTGCCCTCAGACCTTCCACTAAAAAACGCCCATGTGACCAGTGACCCACCTTCAATGAGGTCACCCCGAGGTGCTGGCCTCTGGGCTTCTTCCCTATAGAGATGTCCCTGACCTGGCAGCGGGGGAGGCAGGACCTGATCCAGGTCCTGGAAACTTCCAGAGGTGGGCAGGTGCGTTGGTGCCTTCAGGAGAGGAGCAGCACTAGCACAGGCCTTGCTTGTGCATCCAGAGGCAGGGTCAGGAGGGAGGGGGTACAGAGCCCCTTAACTACAGGAGCTGTTCTGGAGACTCTGCAGGTCACAGCCCCTCGGTTTCCCTACCCAGAGACACCTTGTCAGCCCACTGTTCTCATCATAGGAATCGTCACTGGTCTGGTTCTTGGGGGCCTCATCCCTCTAGTTTTCTGAAGGAACAAGAATGCAGTGCATCTCTGCGAACCTCCTGAAGCTTCTTCCTCATACTTGATGCCTGCATCTCTATTTTTTTTCCCCTCTGAACACATCTGAATAGGCAGTGTTCCTGGTCACTCCCACTTGTCCACTGCCCCCACCCCAAGTTTAAGGTCTGTCCCCCTTTTACAAACCGTTCTCTTCATTGGGCTAAGAGCCTGGGAAGTTTCCCTCTTGCTCTTAGCTCTGATTTGATTAATTTTTATGTTTTAATCTTGCCATTTATTTCCAGAAAAAAAATAGTAGACATTTCAAATTATTTTCTTTAAATCTTTGTATTTGCAGTGGGTGACTAACAGAGTGGAGAAAATATGTGTAATTTTTTTAAAGCCCTGTGAAGTCCAGTTGGAGGTGGGGGTGGGGAGAGCATTTCAGAAGTTTCCAATGTTGTCAGTGCTCAAATCACTGCTGGCTTTGGCTCTGTTACTGCCCAGCTGTATTGTCCCTGCAGCTTCTTTGTACCTGCCTCTGTGTCAGGGTCTTCTCCCACCAGGACCCATAACCAGAGGACAACTCAGGCTCGACCCAGTCTGGACCCTGTTCAGAACCAAGGCAGTGATGGTATGGCCAGTCCCGGGTCAAACCTAGGTCTCTTCCTAAGGCAGTACCTTCCATCTCCTCCCACCTCTGTTTTAGACAGGGCCAGTTTTGGCCAACAGCAAAAAAACAGGATCCAATGTCTTGTGGGCCTAATACCGCATTGAATGGTCTGCTTTATCCAACACTTACTGATGTTCACTTGCACTGTGTACAAAATTTTGCTACTATAAGCAATGCTATGATGCATAACCCTGGTTCTAGACCCGGTTCCATCACTTACTAGCTTTTGCAATGTTGAACCATTTTCTCTCTTCAACAGTGTTTTTAAGATTTCTCTGTAGTCCACAAATAAGTCTAGTTCAATGCTTCACACTGCTGTGAGTTGTGCTTAGAAGACATTTTTTCATTTTCTTATCAGCCAGTGTCTTGGTCACTTTCTCATCACAGAGACACAATACCCAACACCCACCACTTAAAGGAGGAGAGGTTTATTTTGGCTCACATTTTGGAGAATTTTCAGCCCATAATCACGTGGCTCCAATACAGGATAGCATGACACAGACAGGGGCATGGCAAAGGACAGCTGCTCATGGCATTGTGCCCGGGAGGCAGAGGGCATTCAGGGGAGGGGCCAGGGACCCACATTCTCATGATCCTTCTGGTCAGACATCACCTCCTAGTATCAAGCTAGCTATGTCTGTCCCACGTTCCAATCACTGCTTTTCTCTGATGACCAGTGATGCCGTGCAGCCCCATCTAGTCCGCAATCATTCATCCTGTGACTTGCCTGTTCAGATGTTCTTCCTCTGATCATGTGTGAATTTGGTTTAATTTCTGGGGTGTTGTGAACTGAATATTTACTTCTAGTTTCATAGGCTGAGGCCCTAATTCTCAGTGTAAGGTTTTGGAGGTGGGCCATTACAAAAACATTAGAGTTACTTGAGGTCTTGAAAGTCGAACCCGACAGTGACTCTTGCCCTTATGAAAGAGGAGCAGAGCTTCTTCTCTCTGCCACTCGGTGCAGCAAGAAGCACCATCAGCTGGCCCACAAGAGACCCTCACCAGAACTGTGTCTGCCACCACCCCCACAGCCTTCAGAATGGCGCTAAATGACATCTGCTGCCTGAGCAGTCAGTCTTCATGTTTGGTTTGTCTGTATTACTGGGGACTGAGCCAGGGGTTCCTGCAAGCTGGGCAGACCCTCTACCACTGAGCTACCTACACAGCCCAGTTTTCTTTGCCTTTCTTTTCTTGTTGCTCTTTCTTCTTCCTGCAGCCCTGCCCTTCTCCAGCATTCCTCGCCAAGGTCTGAGACTTTGGGTTTCTCTTTCTGGTCAGCCAACAGAGCCTGTCAACCTTCCCTCTACTCGGCCACATAGTGCAGTTGGGTTGGCCTGGTGCTGAGCCTGGAAGACAGAGCAGGCAGCAGAGGCTGCACGGAGCCAGCACGGGGGGACCTGGCTAGTGCTGGCAACCTCCGGCCGGGACAAGGGTGAGTGGGTCCCACCCAGGCCCAGCAGAGGCTTCCACCAGCCCGGGTGGTACAGCGGAGCACTCACAACCCAGCCCTGGCTCTGGAAGTCCCTCTCCGTCCTCCGACCTCCTCCTGGTCTCGGGTCTGGCGCTGTGGACCCCAGACACGGGACAGCAGGGCTGCCACAATCAGTTCTGCTGAAATCTGCATCCTCTTACCAGGAAGCTTCTTTGGCAAAAAGTGGAAAAACAGCTCAGCTGAAGAAAGGGACGGAAGGGAGAGATTGCGGGCTAGAAAGTAATGGACCGGGACTTTGGCCTTTCGGACCGGGCAGGCATCCGAGGGGTCTCTGGACCTGGTACTGCCCCTTCTCCTTCCCACAGCCTCAGGTGCCTTTGAAAAGCAGGGTGTGGCCACAACCCCCGCCCCCTTCTTGGTTTTAGCTGTACTAGGGATTTCTGCCAACATTTCTAATCCTTTGCCTCCAGACTTGCTGTCTTCTTAAATCTGCCTGCAAACAGAACTTTGTAAAACAAAATGGCATTTGGGCTCTCCCTACCTAAAAATCCTCAGAACCACATAATCATGTCAATTAATACAGAAAAACATGTGTCAGAATTCAGAACCCTGGGCCCAAGGATTTAGCTCAGTGGTTCTGGTGCCTGCCTTGCAAGTGAAAGATCCCAGGTTCAATCCCCAGTAACCACATACAACAATGCCAGGTGTGATGACTTATGCCCACCAGCAGTCAGTACCACATACCACAGTGCCGGACGTGGTGGCTCACACCTGTAATCTCAGCACTTGGGAGGCAGAGGCAAGAGGACTGTTGAGTTCAAGGCTGAATTCAGGGCCAGCCTGAACTACAAAGCGAGACCTGTCTCAAAATAAATACATAAATATATAAATAAATAAAAAGCTTTCAGTATAAAAATGGTAGGACAGTGTTCAGAGTGACTGAAAAACTATATTTGCAATGTCCTGTCATTAGATGTCTTATGGTATAAAATATCACAGGCATTCTGTCAGTTTCACATTTTAAGTTCTGTTCAATACTAATCCTACAGAATACTGTCTAGGCCAAGATACACTTAATCTTTTCCAATATCAGTGGTTCCTTCTCTCCCTCTAAATTTCCCCATCCCTAAAACCACCCTTGTCCTCCAGCCTAAGAGCTGTTCTGGCCCTGTACCTGTGGTCATGAAATATGTAGCTAAAGCAATTCTGGGGTGGTGGGAAGAATGCGGAGTCTGAGTGTGATCACCTTATTTAAAATCACAATGCGCTGTTCAATCCACAATGAGCGCACACGCACACACACGCACATACACACACACACAATTCTGTTAGATTGTAGGGAGCGTTGGAGCTCTTGTACACCCCAGTGCGCAAGGATCTGTCCGTGGTGCTGAAAGACACAGCTGGTATATCTCTCCGATTCCACAAATGCAAACCCTGCGGGGGAAGCTCTCCACTGCCGAACACTGCATTCGTTACTTCCAAGGTTAGAGCATCTGTTGTACTGAAGAGCCCAGCAATAAACCGAGAGGAAAACAGAAAGAGCCGCATGACGCTCTTCATACGCCCTCTGTCAGTACATACTGACATGTACAAGGCAAAACCAAAATAGAAGTTCATCATGAAATGTGCAGACAGGAAAAGAAACCCAGAGGTTGAGGATAAAACTCAGCAGCACAGCACTTGCCTGGCGTGCACAAATCTCGATTTAAGCTCCAGTACCAAAAGAAAGAGACAGAGAGAGAAAGACAGACAGACAGACAGACACACACACACACACACACAGAGGGAAATTCAGCATTATTATGGAGAATTTATATTTAGAATTAAATAGTATATTTAATTCCAATTACTAGGTTTTATGTCCAAGTATTATATATTTGTATTTTCAAGTTTTTCTGGACATTATTTATAGTTTCTCACTGAAATATTCTAAACTTTGTTTTTTAAATCAAAATACCCAGGTATGGTGACGCATGTCTGTAAGTCCAGAACTCTAGAGGCTGAGGCAGGAGGACTGCTGTGAGTTAAAGGCCAGACTGGGCCACATAGTGAATTCAGCTTAAACTACATAGCAAGACTTTCTAAAAAAAAAAAAAAAGACAATAGGATTAACTGCTTTATATCCAATTCTCATTTATTATACTTTTTTTTTTCTTTAAGTTTTGTGAGACTGCTCCTGAACTCAGCCTTGAACTCAGCAAATCCTCCTGCCTCTGCCTCCTGAGTGCTGGAATTACAGGTGTGAGCCACCATGCCCGGCACTGTGGTATGTGGTACTGATGCTGGTGAGCATGAGTCACCACACTAGCATTGTTGTATGTGGTTACTGGGGATTGAACCTGTGACCTTTCACTTGCAAGGCAGGCACCAGAACCACTGAGCTAAATCCCTGGTCCTTATACTTTCTGAGTTACATGATTTTACTGTCTTTTGGGTTAGCTTTTTCTCTCATGGAACATTATTCCTTATGAACAGAAATCGCAGTTTTTATTTTTAACTAAGTGTTTGTTTTGCTTATATACTGGCTTTTCAGAATTTTCAATGTGGGTAACAGTACATTCCTCTAGAGAAGATCTTTTTTTTTTGTAGTTCAGGTTGGCCCTAAGCTCAGCCTCCAACTCACATCACAGCAATCCTCCTGCCTCTGCCTCCCGAGTGCTGGGATGACAGGCGTGAGCCACCGCGCCCGGCACTGTGGTATGTGGTACTGATTGCTGCTGGGCATGAGTCTCCACGCCCAGTATGGTATGTGGTTACCGAGGATCGAACTGGGTCCTTGGGCTTGCAAGACAGGCACCAGAACCACTGAGCTAAATCCCCAGTCCCAGAGAAGATCTTTATTCTTTTTTCCAAGTTCCTTGGAGTCTCTCCTACCCTCAGCTGAATTCATGACTTGATGAATTTCCGGCCCCTCTGAAGTGTGAACTTGGCCTTCTACACATGAGTGGCCATATCAGACCAGGCTTTTCTGTCACTCTATGCAGCACCAGGGCAAATGTCCTGTGTCCATTCCTCACCCTGGATCTGCCTACAGGGCTCCTGATGGGCTGTGGGCCCTTCATCACACTTCCTGTCAAAGAGCGACTGGAGCTTTGCCAAGTGCCTTATGAAACTGTGCAAACTAAACTTGAAGTTCTCTACTCTAAGTAAATGAGCTCAGGACAAAAGTGAATTCACAACTCCCTGATTTTGACTAGACCAATTTTGCTAAAGCTCAAATCCCTCAACGCTTTTATGATGTGCATCATATTCTAATGATGGTAAATACAAACATCTAATGTGCCATGCTCACATCTCATACTCACAGCTCTTTATCACGAACTTTCTCATGTTTCTTTGAAGACGCTGAGTACCTGAGAAAACTAATAGCCACCACTGATGAGGGTTCAGCAGTGAGACATTTCTCCTTTTGGCAAAGTGTACTTCCCATTGACCGAACTCAAAATCTCTCTCCCTGAGTGTATTTTCCTTCCTGCCATTCTCCAGGACCATTCCTGAAAGACGCTGCACTTTTGTAAGAATCCACTTCTGGATATTCAAGGCCTATTCAAAACCATGTTCAAATGACCTCTATGGTTGACAGTTTGCAAGGATCTCAAAGACCTCAGGGTCAAGAACTCAAAGATGCAAAAGGAAATGTAAACAAAAACTAGAGAACACATGGGAGGGCTCTCAGGAAACAACAAGCCTGTCATACCTTGAGTCTGCACTTCCAGCCTCAGAGCTACGGAAGACAAAGTTCTGTTATTGAATACACACACACACACACACACCATGACACATCACAGTGAAATTTTAAAGGATGGTAGAAAAGATCTGAAAACTTCAAGAAGCAAACAACATCAGCAGCAATAACCTCCAATCCCAGAGTACCTGGGAGCTTGTTTTATGCAATCGAAGGTGCGGACCTTCAGGGGACAGATGTTTATAATTCTTATCTTTTATAGAATTTCCCCCTTTTTCAGCAGGGAGTGGCCACCTTTGCCTCCTGGACCAGTTTCAGGCTGAAGTCTGTGGGTTTGAGAATGAGGGAGCTAGTCCTGCTTGCTTTCAGGTTGTGGGTACTAAGACCAAGGTTTTCCGATGCTTTTCCTTTAGTCTGTGGGCTTCCTTTTGGATGAGCTGTGTCTCCTGTAAGGAACATGCGGTTGCCTTTTTGTTTTTACAAGCAATTTTCCAGAATATCTTTAACTGTCTAGTCAAGAGCATTGACATCGAGAGTTGTGAATATAAGATATTTATTGAAGCCCGTCACTGCATTCTTTTTCCAGTGTTGATTTGCTTGGGGTTTTTTCCTTTGTTTGACTTCCTTCCCCATTAGACTTGGGCTGCTGTGCTGGTGGCCTCCCTGTCTCCACCCCAGATTCCTTTGAGTATTTTCTGGAGTGCTTGTTTGGTGATCATGTATTTCACTGGAATTTGTTAGGGCAGATCTCTACTCTCTGTCAGTTTTGCAGAGTAACACTGTAGGCTACAGGCATTTAGTTTGGTAACTGTTTTCCTTTAGGGCTTGGAAATATTTAATCCAACCTCTCCTGGTCTTCAAAATTCATGCTTAGAAATCCAGTATAATTTTGATAGATCAGTCTGTATTTGTGACTCACTACTTTTCTCTTCTTTTTTGAGACAGTGTCTTGCTTTGTAGTTCAGGCTGGCCCTGAGCTCAGACTCAAATTTACAGCACAGAAATCCTCCTGCCTCTGCCTCCCGAGTGCTGGGATGACAGGCGTGAGCCACCATGCCCGGCACTGTGGTATGTGGTACTGGTTGCTGCTGGGCATGAGTCACCATGTCTGGTATTGTGGTATGTGGTTACTTGGACCAAAGTCGGGACTTCACACTTACAAGGCAGACACCAGAACCACTGAGCTAAATCTTCAGCCCTTGGTTGGTTTCCTTTACAATAATCATATACTTATTAGTAAAAATCCTTTATCTGTTTAATAAAGTCTTGGAACTTGCTAAACATCTTATAAATTGCTTATGTGTTTCTTCTTTGAGCTCTTCAAACATTTTGACCATTTGGGCTTTGAGTTCTTTACCTGTAATTTCTTCCACTTCAGTGTCTGTGAGATCAGCTTTGAATGAGTGCAGGGCTTTTGGAGGGATCTTGTTGCCTTGTTTTCTGGTGCCACAGGTTGAAGACCAATTAGGATAGAAAAACTCTGTCTCCTCTGGTTAGATCACTTTAGTTAGAATCTTTGTCCTAGTGAGGCATCCTTGTATGTTGTGATGCTTTGGTGTCTACCCCCTTACCACCTACCAGTGGAGTAATGAGGGACTTCCTAGTGCCCTCCTCTCTTCTGGGGGCTTGTGTCTGCACAGAGAGGCCCCTTCCTAGGGTCCTGGTTAGTGCTGCTCTTCATCATATTAAAAAAGGTGCCTGGTGTTCCTGGTTTGCAGAGAGAGACTATCAGAACTTGAACATTTCTAATTTTAAATGTTGTTACTGCATAGAATTGATTAGATGATTTTTTTCTTATTGTACTAATACGACAAATAAAATTTTCATAATTCAATAAAATTTTCATCCTGGAATAAAACTGACTCAGTCATGATATAGAATCCTTTTCATACAGTGTTGGATTCAGTTGGCTGATATTTCATTATGCCTTTATGAGCCACAGATACGGAGGGAAGGCTACACTTTGACATAATTAGAGCTATGGTTGGGTCTAGGTGCCCCCCAAAGCTGCATGCAGTCACAGATAGAGTATTCTAGAGTGTGTAATGCTGGAATTAAAGAACTGTGACTACTAAATCGATACCCTGACTGGTTTGGTATCATCCTAGTCCCAATAGCCTGCATATAATTTAAGCCACAAAAAGAGGCTTGTATGCTTGCTTTTAATGTCTTCTGCTTGCCATGAACTGGGTCTCCTTGGCAATGCCTTCTGTCAACCCACCCTGCTTTGGAGGCAGCCAATTACAGATAGAAACCTCTGCAACCATGAGCTAAATAAACTTTCTCCCTTTAATTTTGAAGGTTGGGTATTTTTGTCTCAGCAACCAAAGAAAAAGAACGAAGACAGAATTTGGCAGCAGAGGTGGGGTCGTTGCTGTGCTTCTACCTGCGCGTGTGGCTCAGGAGCCTTTGGAGCTGGCTTGTGGGGAGGGAAAGTGCTCAAGGTGGCAGATACACTGGTTTCATTAAAAGGCAGACTGGAATTATGGGGCAATGCGTGGGTGTTAGAATTCTCCGACATTAGCAGAGATTTTGAAGAGTCTGAGCCA
>PVIR01021456.1:0-29392 GCA_004026965.1 Petromus typicus
AGGGTGACAGCCGAATTAGCCAAGGCAAAAGAAGCATTCTCCCCGAGGCCCTCAGTGGTAGTCAGGTTTCCAGGACACTTGAGAGAGGGCCCAGCAGGAGCTCAGGTGATGGTTATCATGAGGCAGGTGTGCAGGGCAGGTGGAAACACTGAGACGAATGGAACCTACCCCACTGCCCTTTCAGATGTGAACCCCTTAGCTTTACAAGTGAAAACTGCTGGCTGATAAATTTATCTAATCCCATTCTCCGGTTCACAAAAGCTTTTCCTGACAGCCAAGTACTGAAGTCAAGATAACGCTTCTTCCTCTCTCATTGCACAGCGTCCAATCAGTGCGAGGGCCTCCTGAAAGCTGAACATGCACAAAGCTGACCCTGCTGCCGTTACTGATGCTATGGATGTGTCTCACGCCCCATCTGCTTTTCCTCTAAGCCTGGGACTTTGATGCACCTCAGCAGGGATACAAACCAAGTGCTATTATGAGTCGAAAGCCTTAAATGAAACTGCCTTCCTTCTAATGGCCTGCAGATAGAAACCTGCAGTTTGGGTCACTTACCCACAGCAAGCTTCTGAGTTTCAAGACACCAGCAGCCTCCGGGGCTTTGTGGGAGTTAAAGCTGATTACTGTATTGGTCACTCAGCTGTTCTGAGCACCACTTTCCCCTCGTTATCCTGCTAACTGTATAGCGAAGTGAGCTTGTTCACAAGCCAGCCAGCACAAAGGCACAGGCACAAAGGCCTCCTCCTGATCTGAGTCAGGGGTCTGCCAGCTCCGAGCCTGCTGGGCCTGTGTGGTCCCAGCTTTGAAAAGGAACTGAGTCAGCTGAGAGACTAATAAGGTTAGGTTCAAGTTCGTAAAATATTATGTGTTTCAAAATACGTGTCACTCAGGAAACTTAGAAGTTTCAATTTAAACTTGAAGTTTAAATTGTGTCCTTGGGTAACACAAGTAATATTTGCAAACAATTTATCCTTTTAAATCCTTCACAGAATGAGAACATACGTGAGAGAGGACAGTTCTTGAGAGAAAACTGGAAGAGTAATCTTCAACAAACTAATGACATTGCATTTTCAGTGTAGACATCCCTGCCAGGTCTAGGTCTGTAAGTTGGGAGCAGAAACCCTTGGGGCGAGCCTCTCTTAGAGGAACTGTCCTGTGGGGAGAGGGACTTCGCTTGGCTGCTGCTCTATTCCCCGCAGGTAAGACACTGGCTGGCCATTAAGCAGAGGCCCGGTGAGCACAGAGTGTCTGATCCACCCAGCATCTCTTGAGTTTGCCTTCAGGAATCTGACTCACACAGCCAGGTCTCCCAGCCTGGTGGCAAAACTTCAGGTAAGTCACTAAATCGCTCCAGTCTCCCTTTATTTACAAACTGAGAATAAACTGAATGAAACTAGGGTCTTTAGCCAGAGGTATCTATTCAAATTACCAGAACGCTTGTTCATAAGGGTCTGGCCGCCCCACCCTGACACTGTGGCCTGGGGAAGAGACCTGGTCAGCAGCCGCTGCCCCCTGGAGCCGAGAGAGAGAGAGAGAGAGAGAGAGAGAGAGAGGCGGGAACGAAACAGATCACTAGTGGACCACTCCCTCCACGGCAGTATGTCACACTCCCAACTCAGAGCACTCAGAAAGCACCTTCCGGGGGTCCTTCAGCTCACAGCTTGTGAGGGGACAACTTGGGTTTGGCCAGTGAGGGCCATAAGGCACTGGCTACAGCTCTCACGACAAGACAGACGCTATGGAGATGCTGCAAGAAACAAAAATGAACTGGAGGCTCTCCCGTAAATACTGAATTATGTTACAGTGTCTCAGGCAGCTGGCTGGTACAGGAAAACACTATTTCAGAAAGCAGAAAACTTGTCAGATCTGGGCCTGATTTTAGTAGTTTTCACAAATTTGGCTGAAAATCACCCACAGAATGCTGGAATTATACCACAGTCAAGTATCAGGAAACTCAAAGCCATCAGGTGTCTTCAGTGTACTGAGCCGGAGCCCCACCCACACTAGTGGGAGCCAGACAAGGTGGAGGCAGTGGCCTGCTGCATCTCAGGACCGCCTGCTCTCGGGCTGGTGTCCTGCCGGGTCTGTGCACACAGCAGACCGCATTCAGGTGCTGTCCATGCTCTACCTACCCCCCCGGCCGGGACTCAGGACTCATGGGCAGCACAATCATCCCAAGCCTGCTCTGTTCTCATAAGGTTAGAAGTGACTTCACTCAGGGCCTCCTCTGGCTCCTGAGGTCAGATCATCCAGGCTGAGCCCACTCTCTCTCACTCATCAGCCACATACATGGTCAGGAGACAACTGGAACCTGACCTGTGTTGTACTTCTCTGGGCTTCAGGTAACTTAGTTGCAAAAGTGGGAATAAAAAGATACTTCTCTCCTGTAATCCCAGTCCTTGGGAGGCTGAGGAAAGATCACTGTGAGTTTGAGGCAAGGCTGGGGTATACAGTACGTTCAAGGCCAACTTGCACTACAAATTGACACACTGTCTTAAAAAAAAAAAAAGATACATCTCTCAAGGTTATTTTGAGAATTAATCAGATCAAATGTTATCTGTGCCAAGACCTCTGGAAACTGCAGGTTAAGAGTTTCTGCTTGATATCAGTAACTGTGTCCTTGTTGTAGTGAGTTGAGAACAAGTCCATGGTGTGGCCCCTCTCAGCAGGGGTGCACAGTGTGCCTGCAGACAGCTCTCAAAAGTAGAAGGCTGAGGCGCTGAGGCAGGCATAGGGGTGGAGGTCAGGCACACTGCTGCGGTACTTCTACTTTGGGAGGTAGGATACATCCATAGACCAACAGCACACAGATAATTGACGGAACCCGGGGGTAAGGGGGGAAAAGAAGTAGCCAGTGGCCAGCATGCCTGGGACAAGCCTCTACCATGGCACTTGCCCAGGACTGTAGTAATAAGACTTAGGAAGGGACCCTTGTTGAATACTCAAGTGACTCTGAGATGGGTGCTTCTGGGTCAGACCTTAGCTGCCTTCTCAGAAGTGATGTCTATATAGTTCTGATCCAGCTTAGACAATGCCTAAGTGGTCAACAGAACTTGGAAAATATGAACATGTCCCTCTGATTTAGACTCTTACAACTATGCATGACTAGATCTTACTTGATTCACCCAGTGTGAGATATGTTGTTTACTGAGTGCAGGGTTCTGAAAAGCAAGGAGGGTATGAGCTCCCTGGGTAGCCACTAACGGTCATGGAGAAAGATGACCTGGGCCCACAGCGGTGGCTAAGGTTTTATGGAAAAGCAAACATTGTGGTTCCATCCAGAGACACCTGATGAGGGAAAGTGTGATTCTGGAGCTGAAATGACAATGTGGCCTTGGAGACCCTCACTCCACACAGAGGTGCCCACCCAAACTACGTATCTGTTCCCAAGTACTGAGTAGATCAAGAGACTACAGTAGGCCTTCCCACCTACCTTCCTGTAAGTACATGACTGCCTGGGAATAGTTCTGCAAGGCATGATGGGTTCTTCCAAGGCTACTATAGGACACTGTCTTGGCCACTAAGTCATTCATCTGTGCAGCGATGCTCAAGTGCTGTTCCTGATAGACCACAGCCCTCTCAAAGGTGCCTAGAGATTCGTACGTCAGGCCCAGGTTCCCATATGCTCGGCCCTGGCATGTGGGGTTGTTGGTTTCTTCAGCGATCTGCAGATCGAGCTGGTGGTACTGCAGGGCTGTATCATACTCCCCCATTTGCTGGTAGACGCCCCCCAGGCCACAGGCCGCATCACTCTCCAGGGCTCGGTCTTTCATCTCTCTAGCGATGTTCAGCTGGCGTTCAAGGCAGGAAATAGCTTGTTCATAATTCCCTAATTGGCTGTGCAGACTCCCCAGCTCTCCATAGGCCTGGGCTTTATTGAAGGCCTCCCCAAGCTCGTGGGCGACCACGAGTCTCTTTTCAAAGCACACCAGGGCTTGCTGCAAGCTCCCCATTGCCCTGTGAGGATGTAGACAGAAAAGCAATGATATTATTTCGTGCAGGTGTAGACATGCTAAAGCCCCCGAGAAAATGAAAAGCATTTGTCACTGTCACTTACTATAGAAGCTCTTAACTCCTCTTCTAGCTAAAATCTATCATGTGCCCTTAGAGTGAGATGCAGAGGAATTTCATAATCTGGAAAGCAATTCAAAAGTCATCCCTTAGTGACCTTCCCAAGAGCTTGAGATTCAGTGGGATATACACCCCAGAGGAAACATAAAATATATTAATAGGCACAATGATAGCAAGTGAACTGTTTGGTTCTTCAGGCCTCCCAATTTCCACTACCGCTTAGACTATGTTTTTGAAATCACTTTACAGTGGCTATAAATCTTTCACCCTGAGCTTCGCAGAGCACTCTGTGGGTGATGATTTAGTTTGACCCTTACCCTTGCTCCACTCCAGGAGCCCTAATCCCCTGCCTGTCTGGTGAGGCCATATATTCTGCAGACACAGGCACCTTCTTTGGTTCCCCACGTTTGGGAGAAATGCATCCTCTGGCGGACAGTGTCTTTTTGTGCTGTGCGGAGCTGATATGATCAGAGCAGAAAGAGCACTGGTTTTGGCGGCAGACCAAACCAGCTGTATGGGCACACACGTTTCTTTCCCTGAGCCTCAGTTCCTCGAGATTATAAATCCTCCAAGATGACAGCTCATCTTGGGTAGTAACTGTTCGGATACCTGAGTGAGGAGCCTAGTATGATGCACAGAGCACAGGACAGGCTTATTTGCTCCCTCAGTTATCAGGTAGCTTTTCCTAAAAACAACACAATGGAGGGCCAAGTAATTGGAGGGGACCAGCTTGTACTAATACACATTTTCATAATGTACTGAAGGCATTCAGGAAAGATCAGTTATATTGATTTATGCACCTTCTCATCTCTGTGAACTCTCTATCCTGCTTTTTTAAAGAGTCATAAAAGCACTGCATATGGGGGCAGAAAGCCCAAGGTTTGATTCTCAGCTGTCTCTTTTAAGCCTTTTAAGCTGTATAATCTTAGGTATTCATCCAATCTCTCTGGGCTTTGGTTTCTCTTTTGAGAACATGAGAGTAGTAATATCACCTGCCTGATTCAAGGATTTATTGGAGGAATATAATGAGATATGCACAAAAGTGCTTTGTAGTTAATAAACTGCTATGCAGCTATGCAGTTGCCATTACTGTTGCAACTGCTCTTTGTGTAGGTGTATCTACCCCAGCTGTCTTGTCATTTTACCTGTGTCCGTTTCCTAGACCCCGGTAAGCCTTGGCTTGGTCTTGCATACGATTTAGACTCTGGGCAACAGATAGATACTGCTCATAGTATTTGATAGCTTCCTCATAGTCACCCAGGGCCTCATAGCAATCCCCGAGGTTGCCATAGGCCCGGCCTCTATCGAGCACAGACTCACTGCCGCTGAGCTGCTGCAGCATGGCCAGCTGCTGCTCAAAGTAGCCAATGGCTTCTTCCATCACGTTCATGTTCATCTTCGTGATGCCCATGTTGCCATAGACCTGCGCTTCTAGACTTGGATCCTTCAGCTTCTGCCCCAGGTCTAACTGCTCTTCATAGCACTTGAATGCCATTGTGTATTTGCCAAGGGCCATGTAGACAGCAGCCAGGTGCCCATGAGCTCTGCACTCGCCTGGCAAGTCACTCAGCTCCTGATATACCTCCAGTTCCTGTGTGTGATAACCCAAGGCTTTGTCGTACTTCTGGATCATTCGGTATGCAGTGCCCAGTGCTGCGTATGCACTGGCCTCCAGTCTTCTGTCCTTTGTGTGGTGAGCTAAGCCCAGCTGCTGCTCGTAGAATTTTATTGCACCATTTATATCTTTTTTACAGATGAATATATCGCCCAAGTTCCCTAGGGCCCGAAATTTAGCCTGAGAATTATTCAGGGACTGGGCTAGGGATAACAGGTACTTTTGACACTCTTCAGCTTTGCTGAAATTCAGCAGAGCCTTGAATGCTAGGCCTAAGTTGCAGTAGGCTTTTGCTTGGCTCAATTTGTCATGAAGATCTTTGGCCAGGGCCAGATCCTGCTCATAGTATTTCACCGCCTCTTGGTAATTTCCAAGGCAGTAATGGGCATAGCCAAGATTGTGGCAGACCTTCCCTTCTCCTTCCATGTCCTGAAGGTCAGGGGCAAGCTGGAGGTACTGTTCATAATAGGGCGCAGCCTGGTCATACTCTCCTCTAGAGCAGTGGAAGTTTCCTAGGTTGCTCAGAGCCCGAGCCTCGCTCTGGATGTCTCGAAGCTCCCGGGCGATGTTCAAGTGGTTCTGATAGTGCTGCAGAGCCCGGTCATGGGCACCCAGGGCCTGATAGGCCACTGCAAGATTTCCATGTGTGGACGCCTGTGAGGCACGGTCGTTAACCTCCATGGAGATCTGCAGCTCCTGCCGGTGGTATTTGACTGCCTGGTCATACATGCCCAGAGCGTTGTAGGCATTGCCCATGTTCCCATAGGCTCGACCCTGGGCAGCGTAGTCACTCAGTTCCTGGGCAATGCACAGGTGGGTCTTATGGAGTTTCAGTGCAGTGTCATAATCACCTTTCATCTGATGTATGATTCCTAAAATAGAGAATAACAGAGCAGAAAAAGATGAGCTAGTTAGGGAAATATGTCAGTTGCAACTCAATTTATAGTAAATACAATCCAGATGGATTAAAGAATTTAAAATAACAGAAGGTAGAATTAAATATTTATCAGTTCTCCAGAGGAAGGATAGCTTTTTAAGCTTCAGAACAGGGAAAACAAATCAACAGATTTGATTACAAAAATGAGAAATTTTTGTGGTATAAACAGATATCTAAAATTAAAAAATAAACACAACACTGGAAAATATGTGAATTATATATGAAAAAGTTCAATGGGTATTGTGAGTAAAGATTTCATTCAATTTGATTTAGAAAAAAGAAATGAAGACCCCACATTACTAAAACAGGCAAGGAACTATAAATGCTAGCAGACAACTCACATCCAAAGAAATACAAAGAGTAACCACAGGGGGAAATGCTAATTTCCTTTAATAATCAAAGAAATGCAAAATAAAGCAACCCTGAAGTACCATTTTACTCCTACTAAATTAGCAAATAAAATTTTTAAACACTCCCTATACTAATGAGGTTGCCCTGAAATTGGTAAACATACCAACTGCTAGGGACATAAATGAGAACAACCTCTGGACAAGCAGCCTGGTAAGAAGTACAAATGTGGCCCTGCTCTGACCCGCAGTCTGGCTCAAGGGAGAGAATCCCGAGGAAGGAGCCAGCAGGCACACACGCTAATGGGTAACAATCTCCACTGTAGCATTATACATGAGTGGAAAATCATGTAATGCCAAACTCTGGGGCACTGTATGAGTACATTTTCGCGTATCAACTCAATAGAGGCTTATGCAGTTATTAAAAAGGTAATTATGAAGTCTATGCAGATAAATGAGGTAAAATGTTCTTACAATCAAATTAACTGGAGAAAGCAGGAAACAAGGCTGCGTGCTCGGAGTGACAACAATGAGGAGGATAAATGTGTGCACACGGACAAGACCTAGAGGGGATTATGCAAAACAAAAATAGCTGCCTCGCAAGGTGATGGGATTTGAGCGAGTTTTGTTCCAAAACTTCTTGTAATTACACAATATTGCTTTTACAGTCGGCTATAGTGGTGCTTCAAGCAATCTCATAAACTATGCTACGGCTACTAAGCTAAGTTTTACAAGCAGCTCAAATTGAGGCCTTTCATACATATCCCACACATCAAGCACTGTTGTTCCAAATAAGGGATGTCATGAAGGCAACTCAGGGTGAGGGGGCCTGGGGAAACGTGGAGAGAACGCAGAAGCCCAGTTGGCTAACAGGCTCACTGCTCTTGGTTTTAAACATGCTTTTCCACGTGGGTAAGAGCTCTGCAGTGGTGGCCAAAACCTGCAGAAGCACAAAACTCAAAAACACTAGGATGGGTCCTTGTTAAAATGTCTGAACTGAAAACAGGGAGATTGAGAAAGAGAGCTGTCAAAACCCCAGCCTCTGGGATTTGCTTAACTCCATGACAGCCTTCATTCATTCGCACACATTGACCAGGTATCTGTGGTGCAGGCTAGAGGGAGAAATGAAGGTAGGAGTCTCTGCCCTTGAAGGGTACAGTTCTAAGGGAGGCAACTGCAAAGCAAACGTTAGTGCACCTGATCACGGTGTGGAGGAAGACATTAGGGCCATTTGGGTGGGCCCACTTCCTTCCCACTGCCACTGGAGTTGCCGCCCAGCCCCTCCTGTGCCATTAACTAGATGTAGGTACTGGGTGAATCATTTAGTGCAGCTTGGTTTTATTTAGTTTGCCTGTAAAGTTAAACAAAGAAAATAACAATGGTGATCCCAACCTTAGAGAGTGGTAGTGAGGATCCTATGAAATAAACTAGGTGGAAATACACTGTAATTTGTAAAGTGAAACTCAAATATGAGTTACTGAAACTGTTGTAGACTTCCAGGAAAGAAAATTCTTGAGGTGGGAGAGGTTAAGTAAATTATGGTTATTCTTCTATGTATTTTAATGAATAAAATACATTACTTATTTAAAAAAATAAGTAATATATCTGTATGCTGGAATATTATTAACATTAAAAATAGTGAAGCAGAAATTTATGTATTAACTTGGAAAGAAATTTATACTTAGGGAATATATGGTCACAAAACAGTACTTTTTAATAAGAACTTGAATAGGGTAGGTGTCTATGCAGGCATATTTACATCTGTATACACACACACACAGCTTAAAATTGATTTAAACAGTAACCTTTGGTTAGGGAGATTTTTCCTTTGGCTTATTTAAAAAAAATTTTTTTATAATGGATACATTACTGTTTTTTTAAAAAACAGTCCTTTTTAAAACAAACAAACCCCCTTGAAGCAATTAGAGAAATAGCATTGTTGGGGGTTGGGGCTGGCCATTCCCTGGGGCTGGGGACATCACTAACATGTAGCTGGGAGGGTCACAGTTTTTCAGAACTTATCTCAAGGTTAGAAATTCTAAGCTTCCCTAGAAGAAATAATACCTTGGCCTCACCTGCAACCTTTTTATAATGATTAAGAATTATTAGTGACAGAAACATTTCCGTTAAAGACCTGAATTCGACATATAGTCTTAAAATGTTTTATCTAAAGAAAATTTAGATTTCAAATTTTTGAAGGTCTGTAGAGGAAACGAATCATTTACTTCCTCTCTGAAAGATATCTGCATTTCTAAAATGGGGGTCAAAATATCTGCTCAACCTAGATCCTGGGTTAAGGACAAAGCCTGAGCCAGGAGGGCAACAGGAGGCCTGGATCTTCTCAGAGCTCACTCTCCCACCATGATACCATGGCCAGGACTTTTATTTTATTACAATGACTTGTTTCTGTTCAGTATCCAGGGCCTTGGGCAAGCACTTTACGTGCCCTCACTCGGACAGTTATATCCCCAGTCCTGTTAAAAATGTTATTTAGAGTCAGGGTTTCACTGACGGGCTCAGGCTGGCCTCAGATTTGAGATCTTCCTTTCTCAGCCTCCCAAGCAGTTGGAACCACAGATGTGCTTCACTACACCTGGATGTACTGATTGTTTTTAAGCCAACAGGATCATCTGTGGGTTTCTAAAATCATGAAAAGAGAGCATAAGCAATGAAAGACTTTCAGAGAAGCAGTGAGAGGCAGCTTGATTTTCACGTATGCCTCGTCCACCAAGGCCAAGGCCTTGCCAGCTCCCAGCTCACCTACAGGATGGAGCTGTGCCTCAGCTACAGGGAACTGGCTAAGCTCAGGAAGGCTCACTGCAATGGGAAAGGCACGGGACATCAGCAAATGTTTGACGATCCTTGCTCCCTTTGCAGTAGTCACTTAACTCCTCTGAGACTTTGCTTTATTATTATTTGTTTATTTTAGTGGCAAACTTTTGGCTTTTTTGTCTGTTTTGTTTTCTTACTAATAAGGCCAGGTTATTCTCATCTAAAAGAAAGGCTATGAGAAACATACATCAGCACGCTTTGTAAACGACATGTAAGCTGGTATTTGAGAGTGACAGGAAGGGAAGGGGCTCCGTTTCTCTTGCTCTCTGGTCTTCAGCGTCTGGGCTGATTGATAGGGAGCAGATGGGAGGCCAGTGGCTCCCGGGGCTCAGAGATCAGTGGAGGAACTGCCTGCTGGTTACAGCAGAGTGATCTCATCAGCAGCAGCTCGCAGGCACTCTGCTGTCTTTTGTGGTCCTCTCATCTTCTGTTTCTATGCACCTCGGAAGAATCAGAGGGGGATTCTCCAAACAAGCCCTCCTGGACACAGACGAGGGTGAGAGAAGGTAGAAGTGGCTGAGCTGGCCATTTTTTCATCCGCCCTGTGTCGCCACTGTCCCGGCGGTGGCTGCCAGCCTGGAGAATTCTGAACGGAACATTACACACTCTTGGCAGCCTTTCTCTTTGTGGAGGCAACATAAAAGCGGCCCGCGAGCTGCCAACAGAGTGGCTGCGCATGCTGAGGAGATAATCTGCAGATCCTCCTTCCCTTTCGAAACCACAGCTTGATTTTCCAGGGCCGTCACTCAGATGAAGACTTACAGAGGGCCTGTCAGCGGGGAGTGCTAGGTGACAACAGGCCACAGGGAGGGGAATTAAATGAAGATTAGTGGGGCAGAAGACCCTCACAAAGGCAAAAGGACACGTGGCTAGGAATTTATACATCACCTCAGCAGGGCTCTACCTCAGGGTCACTGCCGTGGGAGTAGTCACGCCTACTCCACGGGCTGAGGTGGGGACCATTTTGGGAGATGGTGCTGAGGGCTGGCCAGCGCCAGGCTGGGACATACCAAGTGCTCGGTACTGTTTGCTTATGAGATTAACTACCACCAGCAGGGACCAGGAGAGGTGGGCCAGGGCAAACCAGCATTCTGGGAAGAATCCTACTCAAAGTGGAATGCTCAACATTCTATGGTGAGTTCTGGCTGCTTCTTCTCTAGGAGTTCTCTGAAAGAAGGGCCTCAGTGACTTCCACAGACAATGAGGGACTTTTCTCATTTCCTGGGATATTACTGCTGTGAGGCACACCCCGTGGGGCTTTAGGAGCCGACCTGCTCTTTTCCTGTGTGTTCAAGTGGACCGAGTTCTGCTCCATCCATACCAGATCACCAGCGATTCTCAGAGTGGTGTGAGACTCGGGCTTGCTTTGTCAGTGACATGAGTAAGGCCAGTAAGAGGAGGTGAGTGAGCAGTACTGCTGAGGCAAGACCTCTCAGTGTCCTGTGCCCTCAGCTGTACCAGCCTCCACGCTTCCAGATAAGCAGGGAACAGGAAAAGACTGCTCTTTGTCCTGCTAGGTGTGATGTGGAAAGCTAGCGATGCTTTCCAAAGTTCTCATCAGGCAGAAGGACATCTGGACGTATGTGTAAGTGAAGCAGCATGGTGTCCAGGGCTGGCTTTAGAAACGCTGTTGTGCTGTGGCAGACAGGAAGAGTGAGACTATGTGTGTTTATGAAAACAGATGAAACAAGACCAGCAGAATGGTGACAGTTTGGTTCTGAGCGTGTGGGGGCTCACGCTCCTGTTCCCTGTATCTGTGAACATTTCCATAAGAGAACTGAATGATAAGGACAGGCAGAGAAGCTTGCGCTGAGTGCTCCTGGGTCATGAAAGTCTTCTGTGTAGCTAAATCCTAATGTGGTAGTTAACTCCATTTTTCTGTCTATGGGACCTCAGTAGAGAAAGAAATCATTAGGCTCTCTAGCTCCACGGACTCCACAGCCCTCGCCAGTGTTCATAGACTGGAAGCAAAGAGCACTTTGTCCCACTGTCCTAAAGGACAGGGTGACAGTCTGGGGTGGAAGGGGTCAGTATATTCAGCTGAGGACATCTGTTCCACAGAAAGAGCCCTGCGTGCTCCTTCCCACGCCCACCTGGCTACGTACCAGGGAAAATGGCAAAGAGGATCCATTATTCACACTCTGCTCATCTTTAGGTTCCTGGATCCTATCTTTCCCTCTCTAATTTTCACATAGAGTTCTTCCACATGGTTTGTTGTTGTGTAGTACCAGGGCTGGAACCCAGGGCCTTTGCACTGAGCTACATTCCCAACCATTTTTATCATTATTTTTGAAAATCTGAGACAGAGTCTCAATAATAAAAAGGGCTGGGGATGTAGCTCAGTGGCACAGAATCCCTGAGTTCAATCTCTAGTGCCAGGAAAAAAAGTCACAAAGCTTGAGGGGAGGAGGAGGGAACAGACCTGGTTAGTAAACAGATGGCCAGAATCAAAGGCAAAGTGCTTTATATTAGAAGTGCAACCAACTAGATGTTTTTATCTAACACATTTTGCAGTGAATATGTCCCTGGAGGAAAGTCTCTATGATTTTTGCCAAGGGAGGACAACAGAGATATATTTTTTTTAATGGCAGAAAATTATCAGCGATAAGCATCTTCTGGCTAGATAAGCTCTTCTGGAGAATTTCTATGTGCCCAACTTTCTACTCCATGATCTCATTTGCACCTGAAAACAAGGTTGTGCGGTAGTCTCGAGGCCTGGAAGTATCCAGAACTCACTCAGGCACACAGAACCCTAAGGCAGGTTTGCTTCTGAGACCAACTCAACCCGCCGCCCAGCCTTACTCTTGTGGTGAGAGACAGGCATGATTCTGTGTCTATTTTTTCTCTTTCAACATTAACACACTGCTGTAGCAAATTGAGCAGCTGTATATGAATAGAGTAATAGTCTGTCTAAATCTGTAACTAGGGAACAGAGAAGTGAACAGTAGAGACCAGAAAATCCTGAGAGATTCAGGACTGGAGGAGAGGCAGCACATATCATCATGAGGTGGCCATCACCTCTGGAGAACTCCTGGCCATCGCGAATCTATTCTGTCATCCTTTAACTTAATTATACCTGACTACTTTTTCAACCAAACCTGCCAGGCTCTGCTTGTTCCTTGGATAAATGAAGTTATGCTCTTGTTATCTTCTTTTGCTTTAGCACCAGTTTAGGATGTCTTATATCTTTAGTGACAATGAGAGTTTGGGACACTTTTAGCCCAGATCTCAATTGTCCTTTCCTTCTCTTTTGACTCTGAGGAACCTGCTGGGATAGGGTGAAGGAAATCCTACCACATTCTACTCTGTCCTCCTACAAGCACTCTCCATGGAAAACAACTTCTCATTTTATCCAGGCATGCAGAAATATAGGGCCCCTCAAACCCCCCCCCCCACCTTCCAGGCTTCCTGTGAGAGTTGGATCCTTTGTAGTCCCTCTCTGCCATTGTTCTCAAGGCAGAGGCTAATCCCTACTACTTGGGAGGCAGAGGGCACAGGATTGCAATGCCTGTCCAGCCTGAGTAGTTTAGTGAGACCCTGTCTCAAAATTAAAAATTATTTTTAAAAGGCTGGGTGTGTAGCTTAGCGATAAGAGTACTTGCCTAGCATATACAAAGCACTAGTTCCATCCTCTGTATTGAAAAAAGAAAATAAAAAAGAGGGGGAGGTGAAGGAAGAAAAGAAATTAAGTCCCGTGGAACCCACAATTATTTCACTGATTCATCTATGGTCCCACTCCCTACTTTCTTTGGATGTTTAAAAACTGAGACTGCAGGTGAATAGCTCAGAAATCCCCTCAGCCCACATGCTGTAAATTCTGTGGTAATGGGAAAGATTAATTGTCCCATGAAGTAGGAGAAGTAATAATTAAACCGATTAAAAAGGAGGTGGCTGGAGAGGGGAGCTCAGGTGATGGATGATGAGGGAGGAAGTGCTAGGCACAGTCATTCCTAAAGGCTCTGGCTGGGACACTGTGTGAGGGAACTCGGTGGGAAGCCCAGAGCAAGGTGAAAAATCTGCTGGGCCTGCCTGGCCAGGGGGGTCCCATTAGTCACTGTTTGGAAAAGGAGAGAGTGCCTGGTTTTCATTCTGGACCACAATAAGCGGTGGGCGGCACCCTCAGGAGTGAACAATGCAGAGAATGTGAAGGAGCCAGTTCCAATAGGAAAAAAACATTTCTTTTGTTTCAGGGCTGAGGCTGAATCCCTGAAGTTCTGAGATAGCAACTTCCATCCTCCCTGGGGCAGAGGCCTGAGAGTTGGACCATTCAACCCTCGCTGAGTACATTTCACATGTCCCTTGGTCTCTGTAAGTGGGGCCAATCACAGTGGCCTTTATATGTAGCCCAACCTGCTCATCTGCTTTCCGTGTGTGGGCATGGGACCTTACTGTCCCCCTTGCTCAGCTTGGATCTGCCTTTCTTCACTGACTGCAGCCGACTTTACCAGTGTTCCCTCCCATCTGGATCTTTTCTATCCCCAGATGTGCATTTCCCTACTTGTGAGAAGTCAGGCATGGCCCAGTGACTTGCATTTCCCAAGGACAAACTAGGAGAAGTGACATGTCACTTCCAGGCAGCAGTGGGTTTTGTTGTTGGTTTGTGGTACAGGGAAGTGAGACCAGGGCCGTTACACTGACTGGCATCCTAGTCCTCCCATCGCTCCTTTAAATCTTGAGACATTCAGTAAGGTCTCACTAAGTTGCTAAATTGCCCAGGCCAGCCTTGGAATTGAGCTCTTCCCGTCTTAAAACCCCCCTCCCCCAGGGCTTGGATTGTAGGTGTCTGTTATCATGCCAGCTGACAGCAGGTTTGAGAGCTGGACTGTAATATTCCACATCCTCTGATGCCCTGCTTCCTTGACTGTAGAAGCTATAAGTTCCAGACGGTGTCATTGTAGGAAAATGGAGTCCTAGCAGGCCTGGATTGGTGAACTAGCCCTGTAGGTTGCAGGATTTGTAGGAATAACATACTTTGCTATTTGGGTCACCAAGATCTGGGCTCTACTGTTACTGTAGTGGAATCTAATGCATCCTGATCAATGTGCTGAAACAGCTTCAAAGCCCTTGTCACAGCCTCCAGTGTCATTATGGATCCTAACAGAGTTTGTAAGAGACATCTACTGACAGAAGTGTTCTCAGGAGCTCTTGAGCCATCTGTGCCTCACAGGGCTTGAGATTCTAGCACTAAAATCTGTTAACTTTACCTTGGATCCCAACAGAATAGACTTCAGCAAACTAAAGGTTATCGTTGTGCCCCTGAGGAGAGTTGTTTTGTTTTCAATTAAAGTTTGCTATTAGAATAGCACACTGGAATCTATTATAATATTTGCTGAGAAATTTTATTTCTACCATACAATTTACTCTAGAATCTTCTACCTAAAATCTTTTTGAGAGAGGCCTTTGATTCAATTCCTCCTAAAGAATGCTACGATCCTATCTCACAGGTAATGAGAAGCATACACTTCTCTTTTTACTTCAGCCACCAGGAAGCTCTGTCTCAAGTATGAAACAATATGTCAGTCCTATGTACTACATGTTTGGACTTCTTGCCTTGGCCTTGGTTTATTCCCCTAATCTTGATTTTCTATTTAGTTTGCATCATCATTTGATAGTAAAATGCTGTCTGGAATGAAACAAGTTATACACAAACCATCAGTGAAAACCTCTTTTCCGTTCATCGCATGCTCAGCCAACTTGGTCTTAGTAACCTGCCTGCCTGCCATTTCTCAGCTCTGCTGCCTGAGCTCCACCACTGTATCCCTGGGAGGTCATCTGCCAGCTTTATGAACCCAGAAGTGCCAGTTACTTGGAGACAGTGCTTTAAGGCAAAAACCCTGAGACCACAACTATGGAATGCCTCTTACCACACTATCCTTTGCTGTCACATGTAACAAGGCAAGTCACTACTCCAGGCTGCTGGTTTTCATCTATCTCAGAGGCTACCATGAAGGTGAAGCAAAACGGTGAAAGTTTTGGTGTGACACTCCATCTTCTAGGGTATTTGCATTTTTCTAAACAGCTTTAATCAACATAGTCCTAGCATTACAAATAATAAAGTAAAAACCCTGCCACTCCATCTGACATTTTTTATAGAGTATAATTCACTACAAGTCTTATATAACATCATATTTCACAAGTGAGTAGCAAAGCAAACTTGGTATCAGATCATCTCAGCTAAGGAGAGTTTTTACTCTCCTTTAGGCTCTGGGAATATTACAGCCAATACTTGCATGTGACGTGAGAATGGGACTTTCACCTCTGTACACACTTTACTGTGTACGGGTGAAGACAGTGGGCCCCTGCAGGACAGCTGGAAATGCAGGAAGGGACAAAAACCTACAGTGCTGAGACAGCAGGACATTTTTGGCTGTCAGACTCTCTAGGGGACCACAATGGCAGGCTGTGGAGCCAGAGGTACTAAACAGCTTGTGCTATGACTGAACATCTCCCACTGCTTCACGTGTTGAAATTTAAACTCCACTGAGAGGTAGTAAGAGAATGGGAAGCTAATCCAGAAGAAGTGTTGAGAGGTGGGGCCTCGGGGAGGTGATTAGGATTAGAGAAGGTCAACAATGTGAGGTCCCATGATCGACTCCTGGCCGCTATGTAAGAAATGGAGAGAAACCAGATAGGCACACACGTTTGCTCTGTCTCTTGCCATATGATGCCCCATGCCACCCAGGGCTCTGCCAGCAGGGCTATCACTAGCTGTGGCACCAGCTCTCTAAGACTGTGAGCCAAAATATATTTCTTTTCTTTATAACTTTCTAAGCCTGTGGTATTGTGCTGTTAGCGAGAGGAAACAGATGAACACGGCCAGCATGTGGGAAAGTCCTGTACAATGAAGAAGTTTTGCACTGAAATGCCAAAAGCACGATGCTGAGGAATGCTGGGTGCGCCAAGGTGATTTTATACTCTGGAACTACTAATTAATAATCTGAAAAAACAACTTCATTTCCGTACTGTCATCCAGGTGAAGCTGTTAAAATAAATCATCAAAGCTAATTAATTGGGAAGCCTTTTGGCTGGTATCCAGTAAGTTAAGCAAAAGCCTAAGAAACTGGAAACCTTAATTTTACAGTCTGGCTTCCTGACCGATCCTCTTCACCAGCTTCTTCTCTGTGAGATACAATTCATTAAGAAGATAAATTAAATGACATCTCTCTACATAGGCTTCCTCCCAATTTCATTATGATTATTAACAAGGGAGAGGGAAAATCTTCATAAATAATAAGAGCAGAAGCACCGTTAGTATAATAACAACAATAACATTCACAATTCCACTTTTTGATCCAATGACACCACGAACAATGATGTGACTCCCAAACATGTGATTTCAGCTCAGAGTCCTCCCCTAAGTACTGGTGCCTTGTAAATCCAGGGGCCTGCTAGATATACATCATATAACCTGAAGCTCAGGGTTTCCAGGAATATTTGTATTGTTAAACTGAATTTGATCTAACATTTTATGGTGGTGTCAGTTTTCAGAGTCCTTGGCCTGTGTAACTGCATTTCATTCTGGGACAAAGACCGGCTGGCTGGGTCTGCTTTTGAAGATACTCCCATCGGTGATGAGGTCACTCAGTTGCAAATCTAGGACCTGAACCCACTGCCCATTGCCTGCTGGAGCAGCACTTTTTCATGGGTTACTGTGCTCCTCTGACAGTCGGAGGCAGGAGCAGCTGCAGAATTCAGATACACAGCACAGCTAACGACGAAGCCCACCCCCAAGCAACATCATTCCTTCAGCAAGACAGGATGCGAGAACAGTATGTTCTGCCCAGAACAACAGGGAGCCCTTTAAGTGGACAGGAAAGGGAGGAGTGAACGAGCAGTTAGAAAGAAGGGCCTGCAAAATGATTTCATTTTACAAATTCAATTGCAAAGACAAATGGATTTTCTAGCAAGCTGGAGAGCAAATTATGAAATCTACTTTTCCAAGGCAATCAGGTCTGAAAAGCTTCATTTTAAAAATTCACATTGGATTGAGAATTCAAACTCTATGATTGTGTTAAGTATTCTAGCTAGATTAAGCAGAATGCTATCAACACAAGTAGTTCATATATTCTGCTCATTTTTCTATTAGTACCTAGGCTTCTGGTTAGGGCAATTTTGAAAACATGAAAAAGACCAAAACAGAGTTGAAACCGTGGATTCACTTCCAGCTTTCATTTGTTCTCCCATGTGGGTCCAAGAAGGGTTTACCTGGGAGCCTGGAGGCATGGAGGCAGCTCAGTCATGCATATCACAGAGATGCTGCTGCAACCTGCTTTTCTAGAAAGCTCTTTGTGCTCTACTTTAATTCTGAAACCTCATTTACCTCCTCTGTTCAGGCTGTAGACTTACGGGCTCTGTAGAAATCACCTGAACTTGAGCTTCCCCAGACATCTGTTTGTTCATGACACACTTCAATCCTGCTATAATATACCAGGAAGGGCAGATTCCTTGGCCTGTCAGTGTATCTGGCCAGGTCTGTTCACTTACACTGTCATCTCCTGCCACCCACTTCTTCCATGTCTATGTAAATAAAGAAATTACCTAACAGGCCCAATTAGTCTTAGGCCTCTAAATCTGTGCTAGATATTTCATAATTATTGTCTGTGAGAAAATCAAAACTTTTATTTATTTAAGCAATTGTAAATCAAATTTTTTAAATTTCTTACAGCCTAATATTCCTATTGCCTATTCAATGTGAAAAACATTTTAAAACACAGAAAATATCTATCTACCTACCTATCTATCTACCTACCTACCTATCTATCTATCTAGTCTCATGCCTGTCTGAGGTAATCATTGCTAGCATTTCAGTATAGTTCCTGGCAACCTGGAATTTTTGAGTTTTAGTACGGACTGTTTTGCTTACATCACTGAGATCATACTATATATGCTTATTTTAAAATATAATTAAAATGAGATCAGGTTCTTAAAAGAAAATAGAAGAGAATTTTATGACAGCTAATCTGCCACTAGAGCTCTGCTTAGACTTAGATTGCTTAATATAGATTTAAAAGACAGAGACAATCATTTCTCATGTCTTGGGAATGAAGATAATGAAAATGGTCAGTATATTGTTCTCCATAGTTCTATTTTGTAGAATTAAAAATACATTTTAGTTTAGTAAGTCTTCTAATAGTGTTCTAAGATTCTAAAAATAACTGAGCTGCTCTCAGGTGATTCTGAAACAAACCCACTCCAAATATAATTTTGGGTTATATCACAAGAGATTTCACTTGAAATGGAGAGTAAAGAAGAATTTAAAAAACACATTTTCTGATACGGGCAAAGGCTGGAGAAAGGAAATCGATGTTTATGGTAGGCCCAAATTTCTCTTACCAGCAAAAACCACTATACAATCTATCAACCAACTGAGTTATCAGAGCGAGGAAAGGAAACCTTCATACTCTATCCCACCACCCTGCATTCTTCCCCATCTCTGTCTTTTCCATCCACATTCTAAGGCAGTGTTCACTCTACCGAGTCAGTTTCTCACTGTGATCATTTTAGAAGCAAAATTCTGCTTCTACCTGCTCAGTTCTACCTTTCTTGCAGACTTCTTGTGGCTAATCTGCCTCTAGAGCTCTGCTTAGACTTAGATTGCTTAATATAGATTTAAAGGACATAGACAATCATATATTTAGGTTCTTTGTAGTTCTTCTTTTTATCACCTATCCTCTTTATTTATCTGAAATTTTCCTCTGTATCAGCCTGCTTTTTCCTTATGCTTTTCCACTTCTACTTCATTCCCCTCTTCTTATTAGTATATGTTTGTAATACATAATAAATAATCCAACATAGGGAATTGGTATAATACACATCACATTTTGATCCTTTTCTCCTTCCTTTCCTACTCCCCCATCTCCAAATCCTCTTCCTATCTCCACTAAGTCTATCTCATTATTTCCTACCATTTAGCTTTTATTTTATTCTTTCAATTATTTTTACTTTGGGTTTCTCATATAAGAGAAATCATACAATATTTAATCTTCCACATCTGATTTATTCAAAGCATTATAGTCTCATGGTGCAATCCATTTTCTTACAAATGACTCAAATGTATCATTCTTTACAACTGAGTAGTGCTCCTCTGTGTATACATGCTACATTTTCTTTATCACCTGTTCCTCGATATATAGGTTGCTTCCAAGATTTAGTATTATGAATTTTGCTTCTAAAAACATGGATATGAATGTATCATTGTAACATGGTGCCTTAATCTCTCAAAAAGATACTCATAAGAAATATAGGTGGATTGATTAGAATCTTCAATTTTGGTTTCCTGGAGAATCTCCATACTGATTTCCATAGTAGGTGCACTACTTTACATTCCCACCAACTATACAGAAGGGTTTCTTTTCCCCTACAATTTAGTCAACTTTCATTGCTTTTTATGCTCTCAATGATAGCTTTTCTTTCTAGAGTAAGATGGAAATTCAGTGTTGTTTTGATTTGCACTTCTTAACAATAAAAGATGTTAAATACTTTTTTCATGTACCCACTGACCATGTGTACTGCTTTTATGATGTGCCTATTTGTTTCAGGTGACCATTTTTTGGACTGAGTCTTTTATTTTAAGGGTCTAGGGTTTTTGTTTTTCTTCTTCTCTATATATTCTAGATACTTCTACTCCTACTTCATGTTTTTTTTTTGCATCCTTTAGAGATGCCAAACTTTTCTAAATTTTTCTTTTAGCTCCAGCAGGAAAACAATATTGAGAGGTTTGCAGAAGAATCACTGTGGTCTCTCTCTTATTATGTAGCAATTTTTCATTTATCTGTTTTTTTTCCTGTTTGACTTTCAAATAAAATAAATTCTGCTTAGACCCAATAGCTACCTAGAAAGAAAGTACATGGCTTATGCTCAAGTGGGCTTGGGCCTGATTCTCTGCAAACTTGAGTATTAGCCAAATCTCCATCTCACGTCTATACAGAGATGACCGAATGGGGATGTCCAACGCCTAACTCAATTTCAGTGTGTAATAATATCTATTTAATAGCTCAAATTATGGAGGGCTTCCTGTGTGTCAAGCACTGTTTTAGGCACTTTATATGTACTAATTTAATTCTCATACAAGAATATGAGTTAAATGCCGTAATTACCCTCCTACTATGTTTCTGAGAAAATAAGACCAGGTCTTATGTTAATTTTTACTCCAAAAGACACAATAGGGCTTATTTTCAGGGGATGACTTATTTTTTTCATATACAACAATCTACATTGATTCACGTACAAAATTTATTCAAATAGTCGTGTCCTCTTCCTCTGGAATAGTCTTAACTTACTAAACTCCAAATTCTGGCCTGAATTTCTTATAGCCCACATTTTCTGTAGAACCACTGGCCCCAATTTCTCATGTCGAGCAACACTGTCTTAGTCATTGTTCTTGAGACAAAATCCCTGACACCCAGAGTTAAAGGAGGAAAGGTTTGTTCTGGCTCACAGTTTGTAGAGGGTTCAGTTTAGAGTTGGCCAGCCCCATAGCAGAGGGGCATCACAGAAGACAAGCAGCAGCAGCAGCAGCAGCAGCAATAAATAACAAGTGACCAGTGTCCCTTATATTTTACCCACTCACATCCTTAATACCAGCATCACAGCTGAGTCAGTCCCAGTATCATGTCCTTGATGTCCTTGGTCCTAGCAATGAAACCCAGCCACCACTGGAAAGCCCCACCTATGGCTGCGTGAGGGTTTGGGGGCACATGTAGATACAAGCCATAATAAGCACTTCTTATCCATAATGCCTGCTCACAGTGCATTAGCAACACAGAGCTGTCAGTGATTTTATCCCATGAATTCTTCACCCAACTTGTGACCTTTTGAAAGCCAGCTTCACAAAGTGTCCTTAAAATCAAGTGTTAACTGAAGCCTTGTCAAACAGGAGTGGCAACATACATGACGACAGTTAAGAATGATGGCCCATCCAAAAGTGATGAACAATTGCAGGCACCAAAATTCAGACACTATTTCTTTATTTCACACAAGTGCTCTAAGGACATCTGTTATAATACACGGAGTATTAAATCATGAAGATCATATAGACTCAACCATGTCCATCTGTTTTAAAGTGTGCCTGTTATTCATGTGTTGTGTCTGTACTCTGATCATTTGGCAATAAAGCTTGGCAATAATCATAGGCATTTACCTCTTGTCCAAAGTGCCCACTTGGTTATTTACAAATGACTATAATTTAAATTCTAATTATAAAACTGGTAATGGCAATAATATTATCTATTTATACTTAATTATATATTATTATTATTTTATAATTCAATATGTTGGTCACATGTTTAAATGGATGTACTAAATTTATCTGTCTGTCTAAGTGGGGGGCTTATTTTGGGGGTAGGGCTTATATTAAAACATCCTGAAAAATTATGTTAGAGCTTATCTTTTAGTTAGGTCTTATTTTCAGGGAATGTAGTATTCCAGACAAATACCATCAATAACTATGTGAAAGATGACAGGAACCAGAACTGGGAGTGGAGAGAGGGAAGGAGGGCAAAGGGATTAGGGAAAAAAATAAACTGTAATATGCACATGTAACCACTCCCAAAGAAGGCTATAAGCATGTATTAATAAAATAAAATTTTAAAAAGTCTATAAAATGCAGGAAAAAAAGAGAGAGCTTAAGGACCTTGTTCAAAGTCACATATCTAGAAAGAGGCAAGCTGGGATGTCAACTCAAGAAATCTGATTCCAGAATTCAAGCTCTTAAGCAATATACTCCACAGCTTTAGCTCCATCTAGATGATAAGTCAAGGTTTCGCTGAGGCAGAGCAGGTGGGATTGGGGAGATGCCACTTCCACACCATTCCTAGTGTGATCACCAGAGAGCTACACATGAGTCTCTAGTTGACTCTCGCTACAGCTTTGTGCACTTGGGGTAAGGGTAGGTGGGAGAGAAATTCTTCAGGATAAAGCCTCCTATGTCCCCCAATACTAAGAAAAATAGATTGTTTAGTATGCTCACTCTGTACTGCCAGCCTCCCATGTCTCATCAGGATAAACCCTCTGAACAAGCTGAAAACACTGCACGCCCTGGTAAAGCAGTAGTGACTGAGTGTTACGTGGATCCTCCTCTAAAAGCTCTGCAAACTCTGACCCCACTTCCCTGTAAGTCTGCTGTGTCATCTCCAGAGATATAAAGATATGTCAGCCACCTTCCAGATGGAGAAATGGAAGTACAAAGAAGAAGGGCAGCCCATGCAATATTCGGCAGCTGGTTAGGTCGGTATGTATCTGTTTTGTTCTTGCCTCTTTAGAATCAGGTGTTGTGAGCCCTAGATGTACTCATCTCTGTTGGATTAGACATAATTTGCTAAAATGCTCTGGTCATTCTTATAGCACACATTTACCACAGCACTGCAGTGAGCATCAGAGCTAAAAGATAACGACACAAGGTTTCTGCTCACGGTGTGACAGAGGCGCAATCGCAACCCAAGACAATAGGTATAAGAGTAGAGGCCTGGACACAGTGACCTCCCAGGTCCCAACCTGCTCAGTGTTTGCTCTAATGATGGGCAGTGCTGCCCAAGGCCCTTCGATGGGAAAAAAACATAAGGAATGCTTTTACATCTTGAACTTCGGTAACCCAAAACAGTACAGATCAATACTGCATAGGCCTGCAGAAAGAGGATTCATATTTCTTTCATGATGTGTTTCTTATCTACAATTGTTTATAAAGGACTGTTTAAAAAAAAAGAATTATCACCAATTGTTAATATGACATACCAAGTGGCTGAACAGTGATTTTTGAAAAGTCATTAATGAAATTTATTCAGCAAAAATATGTTGATAAGTAATTCAGGAATGTCTTACCCATTAAATCACACAGTGCTGCAAAGCTCACTACAAAAATCTGTGTATGAGACAAAAGGATGAGTTTTCTCTTTTTAGGCACCTGCATAAATTAGGTGAAAGAAATACCACACTTGAGGCTTGGAGACTGCACGTACCCATCCACAGCCCTTAGAGGGCTTGGGGGAAATGGAAATCAGAAAGCAGCAAAGACACCATATCCCAGAGGCAGAAAAACAGCTTACGAAACGAGAGAATGCTTTGGTCCTAGGAAGGACTGAAGAGAGGAAAAGGAGAGAATACATCTAGCTCTCTCTCCAGGTAGATATGAAATGGTTTACTGCAGCGCTGAATGGTTTCCACATTGACCAAGTTCCCTAATTCCTGAGATACAGAATGTCCCCCTCTGAAAACCATTTCTAAACTACATGGCGCCAAGGTAGTCCAGTGAAGGACAACTACGCTCCTCAAAGAACAGGTAGCCTTTCCTTAACATAGTGAAATAACTGAATCATGGAATCGTGTAATCCATTTATTGGGCTATGTGACTGAGATGGATCAAGATCACAAGGTCACCATGGCTAGGCTTAGACTCGGAACTGAGGGCTTCCGGTGTAGGATATCCCAGGGATGCTCCACTTCTATTACAGTAATGCAAGCCTTTTAGAGCTTTCAGTGATAACAAACAACCTGCTGCGGCATGTGTGCCATAGGTTTGCCACCACTGTCCTATGGTATCTGAAGCTCCTCTGTGTTCTCCATCCCTCTTCTAATCCTGCTACAGTGGTTCACATGAATACTAAATAATTTAGCCTAAGTATGTGCAAAGACTTTGCTCAGAAATAACATTGGTTCTCAAGCTCTGTAAGTCTTAAGGGCCACTCTTACCTCATTCTCCACCTTCCTTTTCTGTTGGGAAGGACAGTCTTTGTGTAGATACAAGGTCAGCAAAATAACAGAACTGATCATCTAGACTTGTGTTTTCTGAATCTTACTGTGCAGAGCACCTGTGTCTCGTGAAATACTAACAGATGTCTTAAAAAGATGCACATGTCTTACATTGTCCAGTGAATATGAAAGCCTATGTAAATAAAGTGTGCACAGGGCTTTTCAAAACTCTTCACATGCTAATGTGCAGAATGAATTTCCTGGAGAGGGATCTACTATTCCAAAGTATCTGACCACAAAAAAGACAGTCTTATTCATATCTCCTGAGGAGGGGATCTATAGAACACAATTTGTCATTCAGACGTTTTTTAAAAACACCCTAATAAAGTAAAACCCATAGTTTAGATTGATTCTAAAAAGGTTTACTATAACTATAATCATTACTAAGTCAAATTCTGTTAAAGGGACTTGTTAGAGAAAGACGCAATCAGTGGGGCCCTCGGCCGGGGAGCCACAGGTAGCTTTTCCCTTAGCTGGGCTGGACAAAGGCACTTGCTAAGAATTGGAATCACATTATTTTGCTGAAACTTTGAGATATGAGATTTACAACTGAAAGTCATTAACACGCATGATTTAACAAAGCATGATTTAACTGAGGGCATGAGGATATATTGGAGAACAACAGCAATAAGCTTATCTCAATATGGGGCTTTAAGCACTCTCCAGAGGGTGCAACACTGACCCCTCATCTCCGTTCCTTCACACAGAGATGGACTTTCTTCACTTTAGATGGTGCTGTCCAATATACAGCCATCAGCTATATGTTTTTCTAGATGATTCTGTCTAACATGGCAACCACTGAACATGTATTACTCTGGATGGTTCTACTCAATGGCAGCTACTAGTCACATGTGTGTTTCTCTAGCTGTGTGTTGACCAGTACTGCACCCCCTGGCCACATGTTGGGAACCACTGCACTTGACCTCGAGCATTTGGCAGGATAGGAGCTTCCCTGCTTAGCCCTGTGCATTTGGATTAGTGCCCTCCGTTCCCCATGTGTTGGCAGAGCCCCATGGGATGTGCACCAGCGCCTGCCTGAAACAACTGGGCTGAGGGTCTTCAGCTGAATCCCTGAGTAATGTGCAAGGTCTGGCTCTGGGGACATTACGCTGTCAAGACACTGCCGGTGTTCAGTACCTCAGGCCATTAGAGGTATAACACAGGAAGCTCTGTGTCTTTGATAAGTAACTGCAACATCCCTTGCTATCCTTGAGAATGCCCTACTTTCCATATTCTCAACATTATACAACAGAGCTTGTTTTCTCTGAAACTGTCCCCAACATGCCTCCTTACACTGTATAAAATAAACTTGCTGTATAAAATACACAGGTACGACATCACAGTTTCTCTATCTGAGTGCTGTGTTCTAGCTAGTTCCAGATTTTTTCTACCTATGTGTCTATGTGTTTCTTCTTAATCTCCCAATAACTTCCTTCAGGTGGTCAAGCAAGCACACAGGCCATGGAGGCCACATGTATATCTCTAGATGGTCTTGTCCAATATGGCAGCTAGTGACCATGTGTGTGTCTCTAGTGGTGTGTCAACCAGTACGGCAGCCAGTACAACAGATGGCTACTGAGCACTTGAAACACAGCCAACCTGGATTGTAATCTGAAATTGAGGCAAGATTTCCAAGTCAAATATGAGAAAAATAATGTCAAATGTCATTTGATTTTATTGATTGTATGTTGTAATAACATTTTATATACCATTCATAAAATACTATTAAAATTAATTTCATCCTTTTTACTTTTAAAAATGCAGCTACTGGAGAAATGTAACTGGCATATGTAGGCTGCATATTGATTTCTTTCTTTCACTCATCTGTCTACCCTTCAAGACTGTGAGCTCATGAACAAAATGATTTTGCCTTATTTCTAGATCCCGAGAATTTAGCTTAGAGTCTGACCCACATCAGGGCCTTTGTAAATCTTTGCTGAGCTAACTTTATTCCCCGAGGAATTGGCTCTCTAAGGTTGGATCCTTTTTCTATTACAAAGTGTCATAAAAGAAGAGGGCTATTTGGAATGATTTTGAATTGAATTACAGTTCCAAAAAATTGTTTAATTTTTCTGAACTTTAATTTGCTTACCTAAGAAATAGGATCAGAGGGGGATTAGAGTTAATGCTTCTGTAAAGCATACAGCCAACTCCTGTCACCAAATGAAGGAGTAGGATTGGAACCTCACTATCTGTTTTTAGCCACAGAAAATGGGCTGGGACCCACATACAGACCTACACAAGACCCTGAGGAAGATATGCTCAGAGACCAGGTCCCTGCTGGGTGTGAAATAAGAAGCTAAGGAACAGCACTTATCATAGAGATTACAAAATATGCAATATCTTTCTTCAGGTATTTAGCTAGATCTGGATGGCCATAATCAAGGTGTCTTTTCCCAAGCACAGTGTGATTGTTGCGTGTAATAATGCATCAAATGTTTTAGGTATTTATGCCACAATTTCAGCATTTCTGGTTACAGCCATCTCAAAGTACACTCACTCAGCAAATGAACTGGAGCAAGTGAGCTATTACGGATGGAGGGTCTGTCAACAGGACCAAACATTTAGCTATTCTGTAAACCAGAGGTTTCAACCTTAGGATACAAATTAAAATCACAGAGGGAAGTTTAAAAGATCCCATTGCCAGGCCCAGAGCCCAGACCAATTAAATCAGAATCTCTGCAGGTAGACATCAGTGTTTTGAAATTCTCCCCAGGTAATTCCAAAATGTAGCTAAGGCTGAAATCCACTGCTATAATCCCTTTCTCACCCTAACATATTCTCAATACCTAGCAAGAACAGGGGTTCGGAGGTCAGGGAATTGTCCCAGCTCTAGCGTTTCTTGCCTCTGTGATCTTAGGCAAGTTACTTATCCTCTTTAGCTTCATTCTCTTCAGCTGTGAAATACAGCTAATAATACCTCTCCATGAGGTTTGGTGAGTATAATTACTGGTGGAGAGTGCCTGGTCCACAGGGGGACCTAAGGTAAGGCAACTGCTGTCATTACCCCTATTCCCCTCACCTCAGGGGAAATGATTCCTGAACATGGTAAGGTTACCATCACTTTCTCTTACCTTCACGCTACATTGGCCAGGGGAAACAGGGCACATAAAAAGACTTCGCATACTGAGGCTTCTCCAAACTTCATGTGCACGAGGATCACAGGGGACCTTGTTAGCACACGGAGGCTGATGGCCTGGGTCTAAAGTGAGGATTCCAGGATTTCCAGTTTCTAACAAGTTCCCAAGTAAGGAAACTAAGTGAGTGTGTGACACTCAGTGCCAACATGGTGAATGGAAAAGCTCTCAAGAGAGGCAAAGCCCGAATAAAATTTCCTTAACATACATGGGAAGAAACATCATGTTACCTGTTCTCTTAGATTTTCAAACCAATTTGAGAGATGTTATTGCAGACTTAACACCTATAAAGAAAACATTCTAAACAAGAGGGAAACACTCAATGTTTAAGTGGGTTGTTTTTCACCTTTATAGTCATTTTCTGTTGCCATTACTGAACATTTGATTCAACTAAATGAATACATATCTGAGTCAAGAGAATGGGGAAAACACACTTGCCTTCTTTCCCCTAGAATCATAGAGACGTCTCCCACTGTTTACTCCTGAGGAAAAGTAGAAGGTTCACTACAGTATCTGAGGAACTCTGGGCTTCTTTCTACCACTTTCGGAAATGACAATAAACTGTCTCAAGGCCTCAAAAAATTATTTAGTTTGGGTCAGGGATTTAGCTCAGTGGTTCCTGCACCTGTCTGGCAAGTGCAAGGACCAGGGTTCAATCCCCGGTAACCACATACAATAGTGGGCGTGGAGACTCACGCCTGTAATCCCAGCACTCGGGAGGCACAGGCAGGAGGATTGCTGTGATGTGAGTTGGAGGCTGAGCTCAGGGCCAGCCTGAACTACAAAGGGAGACCCTGTCTCAAAAAAAAAAAAATTATTTAGTTTTACCTTCATAATGATGATGGAAATCTCCACAGCGTCAGCATAATTTGTCCTGTGAGCACCCTATCAGGATGATAGTGGAGCTTTCGTTTTACACATATGTATCCAGCTATACATACAAATATGTTCCCCTAAAACTTGGGCATGAAAAGTTTCCGGATGAGTGCAGATGTAGAAAAAGATTGCAGATGCAGAAATATAACTGGCTATTGAAAATTTTCTATGAAAGATAATTTTGAAAATTAGCCCTGAAAGTCTACTTTGTCTTCTGGAAAAGCTGGACTTTCATTTTGCTGTGTGAGTGGAATGGATCAACTCAGCTGTCAGTTACTTCTCCAAAACTTTCTTCTACCTCTGTGGAATTTGATCTGGGGTTTGCATTTATTTGATTTCTTGGAGAATCTACTTTCACCTGTCATCAGAGAAGAGCAGAGAGGACAGTAATGGGTTTAGATACTATCCCCCAAATTACAATACATATAATTCTATAACACATATGGATTCTTCCTAGAAAGCCAAAAGTCATTTTTATCAATTCCTCAGAAAATGCTCAGTTATCACCATTCTCCAACCCCTCCTAAGGATCAGGGATTTAGCTCAAGTGGTACCACACCTACCTTGCAAGTACATTTACTTGCAAGGGCCGGAGTTCAATCCCCAGTCCCGTAAAAAACAAAAACAAAAACCTTCTCTCGGGGCCGGGGAGTTAGCTCAGTGGTTCCGGCGCCTGTCTTGCAAGCGCAAGGGCCCGGGTTCGATTCCCCGGTAACCACATAACAATACTGGGTGTGGAGACCCACACCCAGCAGCAACCAGTACCACATACCACAGTGCCGGGCGTGGTGGCTCACGCCTGTAATCCCAGCACTCGGGAGGCAGAGGCAGGAGG
>PVIR01021457.1:0-29362 GCA_004026965.1 Petromus typicus
GTTTTTTTTTTTTTTTTTTTTTTTTTTTTGAGACAGAGTCTCACTTTGTGGTTCAGGCTGGCCCTGAGCTCAGCCTCCAACTCACATCACAGCAATCCTCCTGTCTCTGCCTCCAGAAGGCTGAGATTACAGGTGTGAGCCACCACACCTGGCACTGTGGTATGTGGTACTGGTTGCTGCTGGGGTGAGTCTCCATGCCCAGTATTGTTATGTGGTTACCGGGGATCAAACCCGGGTCCTTGCGCTTGCAAGACAGGTGCCAGAACCACTGAGCTATATCCCCGGCCCTCTCGTTTAGTTCTTATAAGAATATTATAAATTGCAATAATTTATAGCCATTCTGTTAAGGCACAGAATACTGGAATTTATTCCTCCTATTTAATGTATTTTAGAATTTATCATTTAATCTTCCTCTAGTCCCTTCCCTTTATCCTTTCTCACCTCTGGTTATCAGGGTTCTATTCAATACTTACAAGAAATCAACATTTAGCATTCAAATGTTAGTAAGAGCATGTCATTTTTGTCTTTCTGTTCCTGGATTATTTCACTTAACATAACATCCTCTAGCATCATCAACAGTTGAGTTTCAATAACAAACCCTTTCATCTATACAGCCTGATTATTTGGGGAAAATTTTAACAAAAATATGTAATGATTGTTTTTGATATAGCCACTGCTTCAAATGAAATGCACTTTCTCTTTTATATGTCTATAAAATATAATAAAATATATAAATAGGTATATAAAAATATCCTGATATATATGCATTAATGGCATTTTTATACTTCCCACCAAATAACTTACAATACAATTGATTTATTATCTCCTTCCATACAGCCTGAACAAAGGCAGCTTTTTGAATAGCTGTTGGAAATGCATGATACAGTCATTTGCAAGCAGGAGAGTTCATTTTTCAATGACATCAAGAAAAATCATCTAAAGAAATTATAAGCCTAAAGAGTTCCTACATTAGCCATTTGTCAGAAACATTCTTCACAGTGAATAGGCATTACAGGTTGTTAAGCATCTTCAGGAACATTGCTCATTGAAATTTGTAGGCAACATAATTGAATGTTATTTAAGTATTACTTTATACACAATAAATAGTACATTTGCAGACTGCTGAGAAAATTGATGAAAAGGATAATCTTCCATTTTGGATTCTACACAAAAGGCAGTCAGTTAACAGGCCAGGCAGGGATAATGTGAAAGGAACAGGCAGAGAAACTTTCCTGCAGAAAGACTGGACCTTGGGCTGAAGTCAATGCTTCTGCATTACAAAGAGCCATAGCTCCACATACAGCAGCACAAACGGGAATTAGAGACAGTCCATTTCCCGTCCCATGTCACTGCTCAGAGCTGGAGTCCTCAAGAACCTACTTTCTTTCCTTGCCTTGATTAAGAGCTGCTTTTCAGCTTCCTGCTGAGCTCACAGCCAACTCCAGCCAACCTTCAGATGTCCCTGGAGGCGGTGGCATTCCAAGATCTGAAGAGGTAGCATTAACAAGAAACCTAGAACGTGTGACTGATTTTTAGAACAGCGGGTATTACTGCGCATAGAGTTATCAGATACAATTGCTTGCTCGGAATGGGCATGACTGAGTTTTGGTGGTGGTTCCCTTATATCAAGTGTTGGCTAAATTTTCTGTCATGGTCCAGAGTAAATATTTTAGTCTGTGGGCCGTATACTCTCAGTCACAACTCAATTCTGCTGTGAGGGCCCCAAAGCCGCAGGCAATGGGTACTATGTGAATGAGTAAGTGTGGTTCTCTTTGAATTAAACTAAATTCATGAATATGGAAGCTGGTCATCTTTAATGTGTTTTGAGGGACCAAAATCATTACTGAATAAATCTTACATGGTCTTAAATCATGGACACATATTTACAAAAAATAATTAAACTCTTATCTCACAGATGATGATTTTTAATTGCCTACATATTTTATCAGTCATTTAAAGGACTTTTTGTACGCTGGAAGTCAGAAGCCTCAGAAGTCATTTAAAAATGAAACAAAGCTGGAAATGGTGGTGGACACCTGTTATCTTGGTACTCTGGGAGGCTGAGGCAGGAGTATCACAAGTTGGTGGCCGATCTGAGCAACTTAGGGGCTTAGAAAGATAATGTCTCAAATCAAAAACCCCAACACCTTAAAATATGCTGACAACCTGAGCAATGTCTTCTGGGAAAGTGGCATCTAATGACTGTATTAGTAGTATTTTTTAAAAACTGACTTCAGATAAAAAATTTAGTTGGCAGAATAACTGGCACTCTGTCTTTCTCTGTAAGACAGATGGCCCACTTTTCATGTCACTTGCAATGCTTGTACTTGGTAGATGGATTCTAATACACTGGATCATCTGGCGAGCTTTTACAGTCACAAGGCCAAGGCCAGAGACCAGACCACTAATGTTAGAATCTCCCAGGGACTCAGGTGACCAACGTGTAGCCAGGACAGAGCATCGCTGCTTTAGGGCTTGACACTCAGAGTGAGATCTGTGGTACCTCAGATGCTGCTCTGCTGAGAGTGGAGAAACCTTGTCTCACTGGGTCTGAACACTTTCACTATCGCCTGTTCAATCAGGCAGATGAAGGGTCGGTTTTGTTCATTCTCCAGTGTGTTTACTGTTATTATTGTATTGGTGTAAGTTTTGTGCACATGATGAACTTCTAGGACACAGGGAGAATTGGTCCATGAAAACAAAGTGGAATGTTTGGATGACAATGAAGTTAAGCAATGTGCAACTGCCTGTCCAATGAGGCGTGAGACAAATCATAAAAACTGTGGGGGGGGGAAATAATAAAATTCTACATTGCCTGATCAGTCATTTTCTTTCACAGACATCTAAGTTGTACTACTTTAAAACAAGCTAAAATGGTGCATTCTGGGCCATTAGTTTCAGGTACAATTCATGCCAGAAGGAGTTCTTAAAACTCTAATGGGAAAGTTCATAATTGAAGAAAAGACCCTTTGCAATAGTTAATGCAGATTTTAAGCTAGAATATTATAGATTTGAAGCATGTACCTTTTTAGGATGCTCTGCTTTGACTGTGGTTTTGATTAATTCACTCAGTACTGTTCTTAACCATATTGAATATGGAAGTTGCTATTGTTAACAGCCAGCTGATAAGTCAGTGATCACATCCACTTTCTCCATGGTCCCATTGGTCTGGCTGCACACAAACGATCCCAGGAATTTTGGATTTAACTGACAATGAAAACTTCAGAAGTGTTCTGTAGAATTCCCATAGAGATGCTGATTATGTATTAGAGCAATTAAAAAGAGAGGATTTCATGGCAGCTCTATGAAATCTGATCCATCATTTCAGAAAAAGGACACAAAAGAGTGAGGACACAATCTCAGAGTAACAAGACAAAATTAATTTTATGGAAGCCAGTTTTCAAAACACTTATCTCATTTTATTGTGAAATGGAAAACTCACTGCAGTTCTGACAATGCATCACTGGAAACTGGTCTTCCTTTGGGTGCTGGAGAAGCATAGAAGCAAGATCGCTGGTGTGTGTGCTTCGTGTGCTGCTGCTTGCAGCAACACAATTAAGACTTCTGTCTATGTCTCTCTCCTCCCCTTTCCCATCTCATACTGGGGATAGAACCCCGGGGTGCTCTGCTACTGAGCTACATCACAGCTCGTCTTATTTTTTGACATAGAATCTTGCTAACTTTCTCAGGTGTGGCACAGACTCGCAGTACTCCTACCTCAGCCTCCTTGTGCATAACCCACTGCACCTGGCTAAGAATATTTTCCTGTGTGGGGCTCCTGTATTAGCACTGAGCTCATTCTGTGGGAGTTATTATTTATCTGTCTCCACTCCTGGGTAGTGAACTGGGTCATTCCCATTATCTCTCTCTTATACATAGCCCAATACTTGGTATGAAACAATAAATGTTTGTTGAATGAGTGAATGAATGAATGAATACAGTAGACCTGCCTCATATACAATTATATCACCGGGAAAACAGAGCTAATTTCAAGAAATAAGCTCTTCTACCCCTCTAAGATTCTGGCTGAATATTCATGCTGAAATGTCAGTCAGGTGATGATGTATGTCAGTAATAAAGTTCTGGCTATAGATGGTTGCATTTTTTTGATTACCTCTTCATTATGAGTCCATTTATTTCAGTATATTTAATTAATATTGACTATGGGACTATGGGAATTTCAGGATAATAAAACTTATTAACTGTTTTTATTACATTGTATTTCCATTAAATAGTAACTTTAAAAGCAAAGCTATGTTTTCACTAATATGACAAAAGGAAGTGTATTATTATCAATCAATCTAAGAAGTAAAACTTGGAAGAGTAGCACAAAATTTTCCTCATGAGGGTCTAACAGAAGAAATGACTTATAAAGAAATAGAAGTACTATCTTCTTTGGAGCCTGTGGTGTTAAAGACAAGTGGTTAGCATCTCTAACTAGTTTGATTCTCTCCTGTGTTGGAAATTATATTTGGAAGTCTTATGTCCTTTCATTAGATACCAGTAACTAAATGTTGCAGAGGACTATAATTATAATATTGATTGGGTCCAAAGCAGGCTGTGAAAAGTTAGCCTTATAACTGGCTTGTTTTAAGAAGTGAGTCTGGCTGAAGCCTATGTGCCAAGGTCAGAGTGACTTGGACCCAAATTCTGCTCCCACAACTGAAACCTTCTAACTAGAAAGACAGTGATCTAATTACAACCATATATTTTGTTTATTACGTTCCTCATTTTAAAATGCTTTGTCTTGTCCTTGAATAGCCTTGATATATTAATTTCTATAGAAACTGCATGTAGTTCGCCTTTACCCCAACTGATTTCCAATAAGTCAGTGGCTGGGATTGGACAGCTCCTTTGTTGGTGCACTGGCATTGGTCATCCTGGCACTCTGCTTTCTTTCTCTCAATTCTATCTTTGAGTGTCCTTTTTCTCAGGCCTGTGTTATACCCTGAGTGGGGCATACTAGAACTTAACTGTAGGAGTCCCCAGTGAGATGTTCATTATAAAATTAATCACAATACCCTATACTCATGTGCTATTTATAGATTTGACTTTTGGAAACCACACTTGGGGAATTTCTCTTTTGGAACTAAAGTAACACATCCAAGAACTAAAACTCCCATCACCCTTGTATTCATTAATTATCAATCACATGATTCACTAGGAAGAGCGTTTAGATCATTTGTTAGTGTTTTATCTTACTGATATATCTACTAATGTCTCAGGTAGCATGCTGTCCTTCACAGGTGAAAATTGTGCGTCTGGCTCTTGGTGAAGGTGACAGCAGAGATGCCTTTCTCTTTCCGGCTGTGTTCCCTGCCCTTGTTTTCTCACTAGATTCCCCTTGTGAACGCTGAAATAAGAGGAGCTGGCAAGTGAATGGTAGAGCTAAGGCTATGAAACAGAGCTGCCCAGCTGGACTTGTGGGGAAGGTTTCTATGCCCGGCCTCTTGGGCAGTGTGTATTGAGTCTTCTCACTGACATCTTGGTTAAATCCCTGAGTCTGATCTGCTAGTTTGAACGATGGGGATTTTCCCATGTGGAGATACCTCATATTGGTAACAGACCTCTTGGCACCTTGTATTTGAAACTTGGAAGTATATTGACTCAACAGTAGTTTTCATTTATAGTCATCTTATTTAGGAAAACAATTCTGAAAGTTGGAGACCAAGTTTGTTGCTTTTTGCTTTTTAAAAAATTTTTAAATTCAAATCTTTATTGGTACATTATGAATATGCATCATAATCACATTCAACATTGAGTTTGTAACAGAATATGACATGACTTCTCATTTTTCCCCTTCCTCCCCCACCCTATTACCCCTCACTCCCTATATACATACGTTTTGTTTACTTTTTTCTTTATTACTGTCACATTCTTTTCCCCCTTCTCTTTTTTTTTAATTGAAATCTTTATTGGTACATTACATATACACATCATGATTGCACTCCACAATGAGGAATTGTACCAGTATAAGACACAACCTAATTCTCATTTTTTCCCATAACCCTACCCACCCTACCACCCCGCATATACATAAAATTTGTTTCTTTTCTTTTTTGTTATAATCTCATTATTTTTCCCCCTTCACCCTATTTTTCTTTGAGTATTTTCTATTTCACAGTATATAACATACAATTCTAGAACTCCTTTATTTTCTCATACCAGAGAAAAGATGCAATATGTACCTATCTGTGCCCTATTTATTTCACTTATGAGGATATCCTCAAGGTATGTCCATTTAAATATAAATGATTCAAATTTATCTTTTTTTATGGTAGAGTAATACTTCATCCTGTAGAAGAACCACAGTTTTTTTAATCCAGTCTCCAGTTGATGGACACTTGGGTTGTTTCCAAGATGAAGCAATCACAAAATGAGCCACTATAAACATGGGTGCACATATGTCGCTGTGATATGAATTCCTTTGTGTTTATACCTGGCAGAGTGATGGCCGGGTCAAATGGGACCTCCAATCCTAGCTTTTTGAGGAATCTCCAAACTGATCTCCACAGGGGTTGCATGAGACTACAGTCCCACCAACAGCCCCCTTCTCTTTTCAGACCTGTATGGATTACATCTTTCCATATGGGAAATCAGTGTCTTCACAGAAAAAGTGAAACAGACAGGAACATCCTTTCTGCTATAGTCAAAACTTTCAATATGGAAACATCACTTGGTGAATGAAGCTGCTCTGGTGCGGGGGTGGATCTGAGGCAAAAGCCAAGTGGGGCGCAGCAGCTTTGCAGTGTGAGTTGGCAGAGGCAGAGATGTCCGCTATAAAAACCAGTCTGCCTGGGCCAGGTGATCAGGGAAGGGCTGATGGGCCTGGGACAAAGACCTTAGTCTGGGTCTGGATGGTGAGTGAAGTACATTGGGAGCTAAAGCTTCCTAAAGAAAAAGGTTTTGCATATTAAAGTCTTAAAAGTAACTATCTTGAGCATGGTGGTGCCTGCCTGCAATCCCTGCACTTGTGAGGCTGCCAATTCAAGGCCAACCTCGACGACATAGTGAGACCTATTGCAAAAAACTAAAAATAATTTGTTTAAAATCTTAAATTGATTCTTCCTGAAAGAAGATAATATTTTATCATTTGTTTTCATTTCATTTTGGGGGATTACTAAGGATCTGAAGGGTGGAGGTCACCAAAAATGAGAGGAGAGTTCCATCATCCCTCCATCTGCTGCAATTTCTTTATTTCAAGCCTCTTCTGTGCCAGGTGGTGTGCTTGATGCATGGAATGAAAAAAAAAAAGACAGAAAAGGGTACCTGGTCCCACAAAACTCATTACTCTTCTCTGATTTGAGTGTGAAGAGCTATGACGTCTAATTGAAAACTACAGTGAATATTAAACTTTAAAGTTTTCTTGGAATCCAAGACTATGGGCATTCTCTCAGTCAGAATACTCCCTCTTGCTTTGAACACAGTCATTCCATTGTCTTGCCACGTTCTGAAGCAGTTCTGGAAGTCCTCCTCTGTGCCTTTAATTGTGCTAGTGTAGCTGCCTTGGTGTCTAGAATTGAACCAAAATGTTTCCCTTTCATGCCAATTTTGATTTGGGGGAAGAGCTAGAAGTCACGTGGTGGCAGCTCAGTTACTATGACGACAAGGACACACCATCATGGCTTTTATGAACTTGCCTTTCTATTAAATGGCATGGGCCATAGCGTTCACCTTGTATTTTGACCACATACTGTATAATAGATAAAAAACCAACATAGATTAAAAAACCACCTTTCTACATGGTCTCCCCCTGTCATTTGCTTAAAGAGGCAAATTTGAATTTTCTAAACCACTCACTGTCTCTTGATGCTTTTCCCAATAATTATTTCAAATGACCCAAAGGTAAAATTTCTGTCAATGCTCTTACTATAGTCATAACAGTATCCAACTGTCACCTTAACAATTTTATGTGCTGCAAAATTTAATGGAAAATGTACCACTTCAATGAAACCAAAGAAACCTGAAAATGGAATACAGAAAATTACACTGTTACTATGGTAATGGCATCTCGTTGGCAGTTGAAGAAAATCATTTAACAAAGTTATAAAAACCGTAGTAAATATTGGACAGCTTTACGGAAATGTAATAAACTGAAGTCATATTTCAGAAGGCACTAAAACTCATTTTGCATTTATGGTGCACAGCAAAATTATAATGCAGATGAGGACTAAATGACCTATAAATGTTAAACACATAGTTAAGCGTGGAATATGTCAGCCACTCTTTGCGGCTTTTCTGTGCTATAGATTCACATTAGATATAATTGTACTGAGAAAACCTTACCTTCTCTTACCTTCTTTCCACATCTATTTTGACCCATTTTGAGCCAGAAAGTAGAGCAAAACCTCTATCTATGTACTTGCAGATAATCAGCTAAAATACAGCGTGGAACTGGTAAGATTTCATCCTTGGATATTTATTTCATTTAATCTTTACAAGCTTTCAGGTAGGTGCTGTCATCATTCAAATCTTTCAGAGGAGAAAGGAAATAAAAAAGAATAACTTGTTTAAGATCACCTAACATCTAGATGTGAAGTATTGAAAACCTTGTTAGCCTGTTATGGTTACCGCTCAGCAATATCCAAAACATACTTGCAGTTTGTGTTATATACATGAGGAAATCATGGATCTTAATCTCAAAACATAGCTTCTTGTTTTATATTTTTTGAGACATTGAACTCAGAGGCAGTTTGCACAACATGCCCTAGAATCTAAATGTTATTTAATTTGTAGGGAGCATTTTTACCCACAGAGAAATGTTTGCACCCCAGTGGCTGGACCAGGTTTGCTACAGAAGGAAGCTGAAACAGACAGGATCTTCCTAATGTGCAAGGCCAAGGTGGCTCTAGCTAAGAAATCAAAGGCGAATGTGTGTATTTTGTTTTTTAATGGGTAATTGAGGCAACTACTTTGTGATAATTCTGGAGGATACACTGCGTATTTATAAGATGACTGAACATGAAGTGAGTCAGGGAATTAATTATCATATTCTCAAAATGCAAAACAGCAGAACTGGCTCACGGCTTTCATGGAGTCAGCCAATGAACTAAAGCAGAGCCATCCATCTAAGAAATTTCATGCTGTCAAACTTTAGACCCTATTTCTATTTTCCATGATCCTTCTTCCTAGGTTTGACATAATGATCTCCCAAGAAGCTTTAAACATCTCCAGGCTCTGTGTTTTGACTCGTGGAGTCCAGGAGTTCTTAATTACTCTGCCTCTAGTTTCTCGTGATGGTGTTTTGTACACCGGCTTTCAGCACTGGCTGCCTCTCTTTCCAGCTCTCTAGCGACATCATCCCGTGTATACTGTGTTCCCACTTCCTCTAGGACTCTAGTGACTCTTACATTCACATAAAGGGACTTACTGCACAGAAAATATTTGAGAGTAGCATTTCCTGAAGAGCCTTCTTAGACAAAGTTGCTAGTTCAGAAGGTGACAAGTAAGGAAAAAACTGAAATGAAATTAAGTATAAGATGTTCTGGGTGTTTGCCTTCTATTAGAATATTAAATTAGGATGAGAAGAGCTGGTGGATGAAGAACACTAATGGAGCACTTTTTATATGCCAGGCTCTAAGCATTTTACATGGATCATTTCATTTAATCTTTACAAGCTTTCAGGTAGATGCTGTTATTATTCAAATCTTTGAGAGGAGAAAGGAAATAAAAAGAATAACTTACGTAAGGTCACCTAACATCTAGATAGTAATACCAGAACTCAAACTCCAGTCTATATGACCCTAAATTCAGTGCTTTAAACCACTACACCATGTTAAAGTACATCTAGACTAAGCGTAGAAATTCCTTTATTGGAAATATGAGGCATATGATGAATACTCATCATAGGTTCAAAACTTAGAACATCTTTGCACCACTGATTCTCAGAGCAGAGACACAATACACACAGGGCTGTCCTAAGGGACACTTTAGAAAGTGTGACACAAGGTTTCAACAAAGATATAAGAAATTGTTATCCATGCAGCACAACACCAAGTTGGGAAAGCAAAATGTGAACCATGAGATGGAAAATAAGGTTAGAGATCATACCTGGACAGAAGATATAAATCAAGATAAGGATAATGTAAATGATAAAAGGTTGACTCTTACAAGCACAGAATTTTGTGTAAGGAGTATGTCTTGTGTTGGGCTGGGATCAGTACTTTAAAAGACCTTGATCAAAAGAAATGAAGAAGGAGGGCCGGGGATATAGCTCAGTGGTTCTGGCGCCTGTCTTGCAAGTACAAGGGCCAGGGTTCAATCCCCAGGTAACCACATAACAATACTGGGTGTGGAGGCTCACCCCAGCAGCAATCAGTACCACATACCACAGTGCCAGGCATGGTGGCTCACGCCTGTAATCCCAGCACTCGGGAGGCAGAGGCAGGAGGATTGTTGTGATGTGAGTTTGAGGCTGAGCTCAGGGCCAGCCTGAACTACAAAGCGAGACCCTGTCTCAAAAAACCTGAAAAAAAGAAGAAGGAGAAGAAGGAGAAGAAGAAGAAGAAGAAGAAGAAGAAAGGAAATAGAAGTAAAAGAAGGAAAGGGAGACAGGTGAATAGGAGAGAGAGAAAGAAAAAGATCTATATGATGCATTGTCATTATGAAGGATTTAGAATACTCAAGAAGGGAATGGTCTGTTTTGGTGATGGTTTCAGGAGTTTCATCCTGTAGTCTGCTGACTCTGTCCATGGTAAGGGAGGGACATTGGACAGGAAGGGCACATTGTAGGGAAAATGCTTACCTCATGGCAAGTGGGAAGCAAATACTGTCAGTGGGTTGGGCCAAGGACAAGATAATACCCTGCCAGGTTGTATCTCCAGGGATCTGCTTCCCAAATAGGACCCACCTCCTAATGTCACATTCAGCTATATGTTCAGCAAAGAATTCATCCATCAATAAGTTAGTGCCCTGTGATCCATTCACTTCTCAAAAGCCCCTCAGCTGGCAACCAAGCCTTTAACATAAAGAACATTTTAGGTCATGACTCAAATCTTTGATGCAATCAATTACTTTCAACCTTGGATACCAACCATAACATCCACTTTCTATAGACTATCACCATTAACCCTTTGGTATATTTCTGTTAGATCTTCTCTAGGTAAAGATTTGAATACTTTTACACCAATGTCCACAAACTATAAACAATAGTCTCCCCTCATCTGTGAAAGATATATTGTGAGATCTCACCATGGATTCCTGAAAGCACAGATAGTACTACGCATACACAGTATTTTCTCTATATATACCTGAGCAGATACAAATTTAAAGCTTTCCCATCTAAACTAAGTACTTACCCAGCACTGTGGCAGAACTTTTTTAGTTTGAGGTATGACACAAAGTCTAGCATGAAATTCCATTTCTTTTTCCACTATTTCACAGATAGAAGATTTGCTGTGGCCATAGATCTTCGCAGCCACAGCATATGGCCTTTTCTTTATTGAGAATCTTTGTCATGTCAAAGAAGGACTTTCTGGTTTCAGCGTATTATTTGAATTACCAGCATCACTACTCTTATGCTTTGGGGTCATCACTAAGTATAATAATAAATAAAGTTCACTTGAACGCAAGCTCGGAGATACCATGACTTGGATGATTTGTAACTAAGGTGGTTATGGAGGGTGTGTACAGCACGATGCATTGAACAAAGGAACGATGTCCATTCTGGGTGGGATGGAGTAGGACAATGTGAGATCTCGTTGTGCTATGCAACGTGACACCCAATTTAAAATAGATATATTTTTTATTTCTGGAATTTTTCCACCTAATATTTGCAGGCTGCAGTTAACTGGAAGTGTGGGTAATTGAAATGAACAAACAAAAAAGGCCCAGAACATGGAGTGACTACTGTTCGTAAAGAAGACTGTAAAACAGAGACATGGTTTGGACAGTAAGCAGACAGTGAACTGTACAACCATAGCTGGCGGACTGAAATTAAATAACAATATGTAAATACTGTCGCCTCATCAGCCACTTCCTGCTGCCTGTTCCAAAGTCCACGTGCCCCTTCTTGACAGTCACCACCATTGCTGGCTCCTCCTGTTTTAATCCACCATGCAATCCTGGCTTTTGATGATTTTCTTTTATGAAGATGTTATTGATTATAAAGGAATTCATAAATAGTTGTGCCTGTCTTGGATATTTAAATGAAACAATACTCTGAACTCTTACGATGGGCTTATTTTGCTCAATATCTTGTTTGTGGGAGTTGTTCATGCTGATGCATGAAGCCATAGTAGATCCTAATATTATTATATTATATTATTATATCTATTTATTTCAGAAATTTTAAATATGAGAGAACATTTTGAAAATTTATTTCAAGCCATGTGTTTTCCTATTTTTTAATTCAAATCTTTATTGGTACATTATATATACACATCATTGCATTCCTCATTGAGAATTTGTACCAGAATATGACACAAGTTAATTCTCATTTTTTTCCATTCCCTCATCCACCCTACAACTCCCACCCCCTATATATATAAGCGTTGTTTCCATTTTTATTATCATCTCATTATTTTTCCCCTCATTATTTACCCCTACACCCTATTTCCTTTTCAATATTTTCTGTTTCACACTACCTACTGTATATACTAGAACTCACTTACATTTTCATTTTCTCATACCAGAGAAAAGATACAATAATTACATATCTGTGACCTATTGATTGCATTTATGAGGATGTCCTGAAAATACATCCGAGTATGAATCACTCAATCTTATCATTTTTTATGACAAAAAAATAATCCATTCTATAGAAGAATCATTATTGCACAGATAGAAGATTTGCTATTTATTGAGAATTGATTATCCTCTTTATCCAGTCTCTAGCTGGTGGACATTTTGATTATTTCCAAGATTTAGCAATCACAAACTGAGCTGCTATAAACATAGATGCACATATGTCGCTGTGATATGAATCTTTTAATTTTTTTGTGTATATACCATTCCTCAAAAAGCTAGGATTAAAGGTGTCATTTGACCCAGCCATTCCTCTGCTAGGTATATACACAAGAGAATTAAAAGATTCATATCACAATGACATATGTTTTCCTAGTTTTTAAAGATTTCTTGTAATTTTGATTTTATTTTAACCTACAAACATTTTAGACAAGTTCATGTGGTAATGCCCATTGATCTTTTATGATTTTGTTCATTCTTTCTGAAACTTGGGTTTCCTCCCTCTCAGATGCTGATAAATATTTGCTCTTATTTAATCACTTTCATGGTTTGATTTCTTTAAAAAAAATGTTTAGCCCCTTAACCGACCTGTATTTATTTTGGTTTATGATCTAACTTGATATCTACATTGATTTTTTTCTTCAAATGTTAACTACTTCCCAAATGATCCTTTCCCACATCTAGTTGTACTGCTTTCTTAGTATAACAGGGAGAAGACAGAGCTGGATGTACAGGTGAAAGTTATAGTGGTGAGCAGAAGAGGAGTGACTTAGTGTCCAGAAGACTTAAGGGGGGCTTGTTAGAGATGCTGATGAGTAGACTTCATTTTTAGGATGATTGGGAGCCTACCAGAGTAACAATGGGAGAAGCAGAAGCACCAGCAAACATTTCAGGTGCAGGAGAGATACTGCACAAGGAAGTTTGTGGTTATAATATTGAGCCCTGGAGTCAGACCAATCCAGTTCCTCAGCTTATTATCTCTATGATATGCTGCAATTTATTTACCTTCGATGTACCTACTTAACTTTAATGAATGGATTTATATGTCTATAAAGTGAGAATAAATCAATTATGTTCCATTGGATTATTATAGGTAATAAGATAATATATGTAAAGTATTTAGCATGATACTTGTAGATACTATGTGCTTGATACTTATTTCTTATGTTATATAAGTTTTAAACACTTGGTTTTGCTCACTCTTTGCTCACTCTTTGACCCCACCCTTCTATTTCCACTGTCTTAGAAGTTGGTTAAGACCTCCAAGATTTCCAACCTCATGCCTTCAGCTTCTGACAAGAAAGCTGCTAAAAAAGATTTGACTTTTATCCTTTCTTAGGAATACTAAAAAACAGAGACAATATGTCCCTCAATGAGTGAATCTAGCCTTTTGTAGACCATAAAGTAAGATCTTGTAAGGATCTTCTTTATTTTTAAAACAACACTCTGTGGAGTTTCTAGGGGAAAATGCAGTATTTGTCCCTAATATGCATTTTCTCCTCTTAGTGACAGTTTGTAACTTGTTGCTAGATGTTTGGCTATCTGGAAATGGAACTACATTTCTCAGCTTCTCTTTTGACAAGACATTGGCATGTGGCCAGTGGAACGTTAGTAGAAGTATTATGTGAAATTTCTAACATCAGTTATTACAAAGGAAAGAACATTCCTTATTTTTTACTGCTGAATAGAAGGCAGACATTATGTCTGAAGCTTAAGCAGCCATTTTGGACACTAAATAGAAGATACCACACACTACAGATGTAGTGAGCTAACCAAAATATATGAGCACAGAGTTTTTGTTTCTTGGACTCTGTGAGTGTGAGAAATGTATTATTATCATCTCAACTTTGTCACTTCTATCATTACTTGCTCAACCTAATATTAACTAATTCTTTCCAAAAATAGTAAAAAATTATGAGGTTTGTCCTTCACCTTTACTTTTAAGCTCCGGACAATCCCTCACTTTGGCCTTTTCTGTTGGAGAACTTTTCCTTTGTTTTCAGTGTTTTCTTTTGGCTTCTTGAAATGTTTCAGTGTTCTCCTTTAAATGTTTCCCAGGATGGGCTTAATTCTTTGTACATTAGAATAGTGCCAGTGTGACCCTTGGTTAAATTAGTTTTATTTCTTAATTCCAAAGTGGAATGGAATCATTCATTTATTCCTCAAGTGAGCACTATGGTTGTTAAAAATGTAAATGTATACCTTCATTTTGTTTACTACAGCTTGTATGCATTCAGAGACAATTAATTATGTCCTGACCAGGAGAATCACCTAGCACTTGGCTCATTGTGTGTACACAAGAACCAGAAAATAATATTGTAAGAGGGGCTTGAGAGAACTGTAATCCATAGGATTATTATAAGCAATAATAAAGATAATGTATGGAAAGTACTAGAAAGAATGGATGGCTCTTAGACGTGTGGGTGTTTACCACAGAGATGTTGCAAATAAATGCAAATAAATGTCTTATTGTCTAAACAACAGATAATTCTGTTTTTGTTTCAGTAGGAATTGCAGTTCAGAAGTGAGTTTAAAACACAAATATTAAAGAGGTAGTAGCTCTTATTTATTGTTTCTCAGAGGTTGAGCGGATCTGTTATAATGGATTGATTAGTCGCATGATTGGCAATTTTGTGTTTTCTTGCCTATTTCCTAGTCTTTTGTGGGATTAAATTATTTGTTTTACATGTTCCTGGTTGGGATTTTTAAAAATGTCAGAACAAATACTGGCTCACATGAGCAATACATGAAAAAAATATTGAAGCAGCACAGAGACGTATAGTTGTAAGTGTATGAACTTTGAACGTAGACGTATATGGTTTAAAGCCCACTGCAGACCTCAATCCTGGATAACCTATTTGACATTTCTGAGTCTCACTATGCTTATCTATAAATGGAAAAGTGATACTGTGTCTCCAGTTTTGTTCTGATCATTTGTCTTTATTTCAGGGTTTCTAAGTTTCCAGGTTACAGGTGACCCACACACAACTAGGACAATAGAGCCTACTGGCTGTATTGTACCTGAGCATTGTAAACGCCAATACCTGTTGAGTAAAGAACGTAACTGGGAGGATGCTGAAATCCTCACACTGTAGGAGAGTCAGGCAAGATAATTCCAAATTCAAGCCAACTCTGAACAACTTAGTGAGAGCTTGTCTCAATACAGTACAAAAGGGCCACAATGTAGAAGGCCCTGAGTTAATCCCTAGTACTTAAAAAAAAGTGAAAAAATGCATGTATACTTCTCTATACTTCTATTTAATTTTCCCAACTCTAGTTTCCAGAAAATAAATGCAATGGGCAGCTACTGAATGGCATTGTTGGCAAAAAGAAGTGAGGGGCAGACTAAGGGATCAGGTGAGACAGGATGTAGTAAGTGTGTGTGAATGTGTGGGTGGGTATGTGTGGGTGTATTTGTGTGAATGGAAAAAGCAAGCCTCTCAAAGACTTCTAACTTGCTTTGATATTTCACTCACATAAAAAAATATAAACAGAAGGCTCTGGGTTATGACTTTCAGAAGCTATCGTCGTATTTCAGGTATCGGGTGGTTTACAGTTTTGATATTGGCTCTCGTCCCCTGAGAGATATAAACGCCCTCAGGTACAGCATTACAGCTTTCATACTTTCATGATTCTGAGCCAGGGGAAACAATCCAGAGGAATTAAATGGAGCCAACCGACTGCGTGAAGATGACCTGCTTCTTGGAAGCTAGAGGCAGGGAGCTCCCTCTCTCCAAATGATGGATGGATGGTCCCACTGTGTTCACCCTTACCGAAGGAGCTGTGGCTCTGGAGTCAGGAGGTGACTTCACATAAACTTTGTGTGGAGATGACTTCCTTGAACACATACTTGCTGAGTTCAGCACCTGCAAAACACAAAATGTTCACTGTGTTTAAAGCACACAAATTTCACTCCAGAACTCATTAATTGAAATTTACAGCATTGCTCTAGCTCCATACTAATTATTATTAGAAAGCCTGGATGCTATGCGTACACTTTTCTCTCTTTGTATGTCCTCTGTGCTCTTTTAATGAAATAGAATGAGATAAAGTACAAGAAAGGAAATTTTATTTCCAAGTAAAGGACTGCACACACACGGGGATAATAATTTATTGATTTACTTGGCTCCTTGTCCAGCAATTTGGACACAAAAGCAAACAGCAGTTGGACCACATTTTTAGAATTAAAACTATTTTTCTTCTCTGAAGCTTTATCTTGACAATCAGATCATCACTTAAAGTCTGGGCTTCTTTTCTGATACTTGTTTCCTTTGCATTAACTTCGTACCAACTTGAACTATCTCATCTAATATTATAGAGTTTCTATTATCACTGCATCTATATAAGCCAAGCTTCTTTTTTATTTCTTTGTTTTGTACTGTTTTTGAGACAAGATCTTGCTGCGCAGTTCAGGCTGGGCTTGACCTCAGTGTGTAGTCCAGGCTGGCCTTGAACTTGGTGCAAACTTTGGCTTCAGCCTCCTGAAGTTTGGGATTGTAAGTGTGTACTACCACATCCAGCAACTTTAATCTTAATAATTTGAATTTGTTGGTACACTTTAGGAACACATTACCTTCCTCATTGAGAATTTTGATGATTGATTCTTACTTTCCCCATTCCCCTGCCCTCCCTTCAAATCTCAACCCCCCCATATACATAAACTTTGTGTTGTTTTTTTATTTTTTACCATCACATATTTCTTTCCCTTTTTGCTTTCCCTTGTCCACACTCAGCTTCCCTTTCCCCTTTGAAGATTTTCTTCCTATTTCACAATACTTACCATACATTCTGGACTTATTTACACTTTTAGCTGCTTCTTTTTCTTCTTTCTCCTCCTCCTCCTCCTCCTCCTCCTCCTCCTCCTCCTCCTCCTCCTTCTTCTTCTTCTTCTTCTTTTCTTCTTCTTCTCCTTTTCTTCCTCCTCCTCCTCCTGCTCCTCTTCCTATTCTTCTTCTTCTTTTCTTCTTTTTTTAAGTTTTTTGAGGTAAAGTCTCCCTTTGTAGTTCAGGCTGGCCCTGAACTCACTATGTAGCCCTGGCTAGACTCGAACTCTCAGCAGTCCCCCTGCCTCTGCCTCTTCAGTGCTAGGGTTACAGATGTGAGCCACCATGCCCGACATTGTGGTATGCGATACCAGGGATCAAGCTCGGTATCTTGCACTTGCCAGGCAGATACTGGAATCACTGAGCTAAAGCCCTGGCCCCTATGTTCAGCTTCTTATGCTAAAGAAATAATATAGTATTTACACATCTGTGTTCTATTTATTTCACATATGAGTATGCCTCAAAGTGCATCCATTTAGTTATAAATGCCTCTAATTTTTCTGTTTATAACTGAGTAATTCTCCATTTTTTGAAAGAATTGGAGAAGGGATGAGTTTTCTAATATCTAACTTTTCAACTTTGGGATTTTAAGAAAGCAATACAATGAATGTCACTGAAGTTATCTCTTGTGTATTATTTATATTGCTTTAATAGGATTCAGCTGACAAGGAACTCCTGAAACTCCAGCTCTGATTTGTAAGCCACTCTGTTGTTTCCTGAGGATTCACTCCAATGCCTGTATTTGATTTCTTGCCTGAGTAAACCCACCCACATGTCAGACTGAACCCCAGGGGGTCTGACATTTCCCTTTCTTGAGCAGTATCCAGCATAATGTAGATTCCTGGAAAAATCTACACAGTATGACTCAGTCAGTCCTGCAAGCATTTATTTCTGTAGAATATTTTATTCTCAGAATGAAAATAGACCACATTCTTTGAGGATAAAAAAATGTGAAAGTGTTTCCAGTAATATATTTTTATGTATAAGCTGATAGAGATTCACTAAAAATTCTTGACTAAGAGCTTGCTTCCTACCTAAGTGTTTCAGTAAATACAATCTTACTCAAATAGAATGAAACTTAAATTCTCCAACTGTAATAGGAAATGAAGTCCCATTTCGCAAGAGAAGGAGGCTTGCATGCATTTTCTAAAAGATGTTCATAAATTATCCAACATAGTGCCAGCCATACAGCATACATCTATGTTTTTTATACAAAAGTAGGTGAGATGAAATAACAGCTTATGTAGAGTTATATAACCCTTGTAGTCAAGATCTAGGCTCTTCTTCCTTAACTTCCTTCATTTTCTGATAAATTTCAAGAGATATTTGCAAATAAGCACATACATGGTCAGTACTCATAATGTGAAATCTTTTATCACTTTTAAAGAATTTTATTTTGAATATGCTTTTAGAACCATCACTAGTGTCTCATGAGCAGAGCGTGTACATTTGAGAAATTCTTTAGATAAAAGGGTTTTCCAATCACCTCTGATTATCAGTGGTAAGTTTTACGCAATTACCAGGCTCTGCCACCTTAACAAGCCCTTTTCTAGGGTCAATAGGCAAGCTTAGTGCAGTAAAGAAAACTATTGACTGTGGTGGTAATGTTGGCAGAGAAGAGAAGAGGAAGACAAGACTATAAAGCTTGAAAGAATAAGAGTGGAAAAGAAGTATGCTCCAGAACATTTGATCAGTGTATGCTAACGACAGTAGCTTAAGATCTTGAATGTCTACTGCCGTACAAGTTGGACACTAGGTTAGATGACTTATGTAGGCGGTGGCTTATATAACAGCCCTACATTATTACACTATTATCTCCACTTCACAAGTTAATAAACTGAGCTCAGAAGCACAATAGGTCTCACACAGGAGTTGATAGTTTGTCCCATGATAAAGCTTGTTTTGCTTAGATTATGCCAAGTTGTCTCATATGTAGCCTAAACTGAAAAATAAGAAGGAAAATAGTAAAAAAAAATGAAAAGATTGAAGTATAAATGAAGCATGTATATTTAAATGGGTCAGTCTGGGTTAATTTAAGGTATTCATTAGAGCAAGAAAGGAATGGGAATTAGACAAGCCAAATGAAACCAGGTAACTTTAGAAAATATTACCTGTCTTAGTGGATTATGGGGAAAATACTTTAGTGTCCTCTGGGAATTTCCTCCTTCTTCCTATGATACTAGATACCACTTCCTCCTGAAGTATCTCTAGAATAAGGTGGAGGCAGAAGTGGAGTACACTTCTAACCCTAGCTCTTGGGAGGCTGAGGTGGGAAGATTGTGAGTTAGGGGACAGTCTGGGCTACACAATGAGTTCTAAATCACCCTGGATACACAGTGAGAGCTAGAAATAGTCATCTTTGACAGAGCCTTTGACACTGTCTTTAAAAATGGTGACTGTTTCTGGGCATGGTGGCTCTGCCTATAATCCCAGCTCTCAGGACGCAGAAGCAGGAGGATTGCTGTGAGTTCAAGGCCAGCCTGGGCTATATAGTGAGCTCAGGGCCAGTCTGAACTACAAAGTGAAACTCTGTCTCAAAAAACTGAAAAAATAAATGGTAACTGTAAGAATAACCAAGTAGTACCTGTTGACTGATGAATTAAAAAGAGATCCCTCAATGTTGAATGCGATGATGATGTGTATTCATAATGTACCAATAAAGATTTGAATTTTAAAAAAATAAAGAGAGATCCCTTTCCTCTGCCTGCAGGAATGCAGTAGTTGGCCAGTAGACCTCAGTATGATTTTCAGCAACCATTCACTTGCTGAGAAAGTGCTTTGTGGAGCATAATCAGTAGGTTATATATATTGGTAAATTTGGCCTGTTCTTTCCACTTCCTTCAACCTCACCAGGGTTCATATCACCATCATTTCTCCTTGCAGTGTCCTCTCAACTCTTCTCTTTACTTCCAAACTTGCCCTTCTCTAGTGCTTCCTTGGCATAGCAGATAATGTGCTTTGTAAAATGTAGCTCTGATCATCATGCCCGACCAACAACTACATCCAGTTTGTCCTCTGTATGGAATCCAAACTTTCTGGTACAGCAAAGACAGCCTTCTTTGCTTGGCCCTGCCAGCCTACTCTTCTCTGCTCTCGGTATTACCTTCTCATTTTCTTCACTCCTGCAACTCAAATGAGCTGCAGTCTTTCCTCTTTAATATCTCTCTGACTTGAATACCATTTGTATCTAAACTTCTGACCCTTTACCCATCTGAATTCTATGGATCCTTCAGAACTCACATCAACACTTGCACATTGGGAGGGTTTTCTGCAACTGTGAATGAAGCAGGGTAGTCCTTATCTCCATTATGTCCCTTCCTGACTCAGAACTCCAGCTTGAACAATGCTGGTTTGTGACCATCTGCTTCCCCGTCTGCCTTTCCCATTAGACCATTTTCTTCTCTAGTACCGGAGCAAGATCTTATTTCATTGCAGGCCAGGGACCTACTACAGCATGTGACAAGTTGGATAACCTGTGCTGTTGGCTGGTAACATCATTTTCCAGAGAGTGTGAAGATAGGGAACAAGGGTAGAAAGTTGACTGCTTCTGAATAAGTGCATTTGGTTCCTCTGTTACAACTCTTTTGGAAGGTACTTGGTATATGGACTTCTACATCATTTTCTTTCTGAGAAGGAACTGGAATTTAGGCTATTTTCACATACCTGCTTCAGAGGTACAAAGTGATCATAAAGGGATGTATCAATAGGCATAAATCAAACCACTGGACACATTTCTCATAGGTTATTTAAAAAAAATCCACATTTGAAAAACCAATGAAATCTGAGCTGATTCTCAAGTATTTCATACAGCCATCAAATCAGGGCATGTGGAAGGGAAGCGTCTGAAGGCAGAGTGGACATTAACATTTAGAACGTCCAACTTTGGAGTGGTTACACATTCCTTTTGCCCACCGTGGGACTATGAGACCTAGCAGTAATTCAGTTTGCTTTTACCAGCTAAAAGATGATTTCTTTTTTCTTTAGGAATAAGGGCCTAACGTGGAAATTGTGTTTCTGGGACAAGTGATCCTGAAATTCTCATTTCTAAACCTATGTGCTGTCCTTCTCAGTTCATGATATAAACTATGTAGACCTGCCCTTTTGTTCTTCTGAGGGAAATTTGGCAGCCACCAAGCTAATGAGTGTATCTGATGGACTCAGCTCTGCCAACACTGTACATGAGGGACCTGCAGGATCACAGGAGGGCACCAGTGCCTGCAGGGGATACACAGAAGAATTTTCATTCAGGTCTTTCTTGTTCTGCTTCATAACTTTTCTTCTTTCTGTGTAGGCTCCTTCTAGTAGAAGGGGCAACACATTTAATCTGCAAAAGGCCAGAGATCTTAGTAAATATTTCAGGATCTGCTATCTATACAGTCTCTGTGTAACTATTTAACTCTGCCTCTGTATGCACAGCAGTCATCAGCAGTCTAGAGATGAACACTGCTATTTTCCAAGAAAACTGTACTAATGAACATTGATGTTTGAACTTCATATAATTTTAATGTGTTGTGAAATGTTTCTCTCCTCTTGGTTTTCTGCCATCATTATTTTCCACAGCATGTCCAAGCCAGATTGAGCCTGTAGGCAGTAATTTGTTGGGCCTCGCACTGGAATGTCAACTGGGGATAAGATTGGATTTGTGCTTTCAGTATATCTGGAAGTAGATGGGCATATGAATCACCAGAGCTCTGTTAGAGCGCAGATTCTCTGTTGAGTGCACATTTCTAATCAGCTGCCAGGTGATAATCCTGCAGACCACACACCTTGAGTGGCGAGAGTCTCAATAATCAGCATAGGAGAACCCGGAAGCGGAGTGTCTGAGTATGGGGTGGTGGTGAGAGTGAGGTAGGAGGCTTTGTAAGACTGAGGGATGGGGTGATGGGGGCCCATACTAAGGCAGGGCCGATGAGGCTGAAGGGGCTGAGGATGTGAAAGGCACTGGGAAACAGAATTCAGCAGCTCATGGCTGCTGGGAGGATGGGGGGGGCACTGAAGGTAATGCGAAGGTTTTGTTGATTGGTGGGGCCTTTACAGAGCCCAAAGTAGTGACCCAGTGGTGACCCTGGTAACCCAGAGGTGACTCAGAGGTCAGCCCATGTAGATGCTTACTAAATATTTACTGAATAAATAGAAAGGCAAGAGAACAGCAGATTGGGGTAGGTAGATTGCAAAAGGAACAAAAACGACCTTAACCTGGGATAGCTTGAGCTTGGTTAGAGAAAGTAGTGAAGGCAGGTAATATTCTATAGGCGCAATGCTGTATGACACCAGTTGATCTTGCAATAAGTTGTTTCGGTCAATTGAGAGCCAAACCCAAATGAACAGCATCACCAATCAGGAAGAACATAAACTTCTGACAACCTCTAGGAAACAGATGGGCTGGGAGAGTTTGACAGCTGGAAAGTATTTTTATGTAAATTTTGCTTTATTTTTATTTTAAAATAGGGCTTCTTATTCCAATAAAAGCCATTAAAATCTGAATATGCTGCAAAGATTTTAAAGCTTTGTCTAAGAATCAACTCCATTTGAAAATTAACATCATAAGGCTGTCTTCTCAGATTTTCTCAAACTTTCATGTTTAATTGAGTTTATTCTGCTGAAGATATTAAATATCATATGTATCAAAGGAATTATTCTCTAAATGATATCATGGAATGCTTGCTCAAATGAAAGTTTCTTTCTTTTCTTCTTATCTTTCTTTTTTCTACACTCCTATTTATCTTTGAAAACTCTAATGAAAATAATTTACCTGAACCTGGGGAAGGTCTGTCTGTTATTGGCCATAAAGAAACCTAACTAGACGAGTGATGTTTAATCACCAATTCCTAAGTCTTTCTGTCCCCCTAGCATCCTTTCAATGCCCTCTTTAATCCATTTTCCACATTGTTGCTTGATTAATATTTCCAAAGTAATTCTCTGATCCAATTACCTCTTTGTTCAGTAAACTTATATGGCTCTCAGTGGTTTACAAAGAAGCCGAGGCTCTCTGCCTGCTTTTCAGTGTGCACCACCATCTGGTTTCCATGCGCATTTCCTGAACATTTCCTGTTAGTCACTTTGACCTACCCCTCCCAGTGACCAACTCAACTCCCTGCCTCCTCATTCACAGGTCCTGCCTTTTCTTGCTTTGGGTCATTGCCCGAGTTCCACCTACCTCCACTCCCTCCACACACCCTGAACCCAGTGGCCTTTGAAACCAAGACAAACTTCCCCTTAACTACGAAACTGTCTCTGTTTTCTATAGCTTTTCATTTGTGTAGCAAAATATAGCAGAAAACATGGATTTATAGAATTTAAGCTCAAGGCAGATCTAGTCTATTTTGTTCCTTGGCGAATCTCCAGTGTGAGGGTGACTGACTACCATGTAGCAGACATAAGTAAATATTGCATGAATTCATGTATATATTTATTTAAATATCATGCAGTCATTACATACAAGTGCCTAAAACATGAATTGAAACAAGGCAAGTCCTTGATATGTTAGAATTTTCCTCCCTTAATTCCCTGTTTGCTGGTATATGTAAATTTTAAAGGTATCTATTTGAACAATGTGCCAGGGAACTTGTGGTAGAGGGAAAAATATCTGCTAAACACCTATTGTCTGTTGGATATTGTATGAAGTTCTCTCGATCCACATTTTACTCTAATTCTCTGTGAGACCATTGTAAAGTAGACATTACTCTTTCCAATTTTCTGATGGAGAAGCTAATGCTAAAAGAAATGCATGCTAGGCCACAGATCTAGTAAGTAGCAGAACTGGTATTTCAAAACCACATCTGTCTGATTCCAAAACTTATGCTCTTAACAGCCATATTTGCCAATGTTGGTTATTAAAGTAATAAATTATAAAGGCAGTCTGCAATATTATGTGTACTTAACCGAAACATTCTTATTCTTGCCATGATAATATGAGGACTCTCAGTATGCCACTCCATAGGGAGTAGTTAATGAGTGAGTTTTGAAATAAGTAAATAAAATTTAAAATAATTTCATGAAACAACAATGAATTATAAGCTAGTACATTAGAAGTAAGCTATTCTTTCATGTCAGAGAATGAAGTTATAACAGTGCATGCCGCCACAGAATGTCAAACTGTTTTTGCTCAAAGAACAAAGTTAGTTACAAAATGGAAACAAGATTGAATTAAAGAAACATCTTGGTATACTTAATGAAAGTTGAGAAATTCAACAGCCATCTTTGATGCCTCTGCTATTAAGTACAAGGCCAGCCATGCAGAACTTGAGCCATTTAGCCCAGGACAGCAGCAGACAGTGACCTTGTTACCTTGAGCTGCCATCCACAGCAGCTTCATGACCTTGAAAACTTGGTTGACTGTCCTACTAGTTGGTTTTAGGGATTAAGTAAAAATTGCATATATCACTCTATGTTCAGCATGGATTTTAACTATTAAATTGAATGCAGTTTTATATTGGCATATTATACTACAATCATAGTTGTAGTATGGTAAATATAAAGGGGCAAAGCAGAAACTAGGGAGCTAGATCACCCTGCAAGTAATGGATCCTGACACTGAGAAGACCACCCTGTGCATTCTACTTTCAATGGGGTCTCTTTAGGATCTCAAGAGTCTGTTTCAGGGGTGGGCAGCCACTGTCACAGGCCTGAGGAAGACCAGAGATTCTATGAATTGCCATTGATTTAAATCTGATTCATCTCTGGCCACATAAACATATACATAAACATATCTGATCTTGTCTGATTTGTATATCTGTAAATTTGGTTATTAATATAATAATTAAATATCTGATGCAACCTCATAACATCTCATAAATATCTCATAGCATCTTTTCAGGGCAGACTATCGTCCTCACTTGCAGATGTACAATCTAAGTTCAAATTAGCTTCAGGTGTCTGTCATTCACATTTTGGACCAGAAGAAATAGAGCTGTCAAATAAGCTGTTATCTCAAGATTCAAAGGCCCGTGCTCTTTTCAGGGAACCTCACAGATGTAACACGCTTATCCACACGGTCACAATCAATGTATTCATCTCACTGACAGACGTGGTGAACGATGCATGAGTGACACCTCTCTGCCTGAAGGTGAAGGCAGGAGGAACAACATATGGTTCTTTCAGAATAAGATAGTTCTGAAGGGACAGAAAGAGTCACAGATAAGACTTAGCATGTGAAATGTCCCTGACTGATGTGTACTTGGGAGGAATTGGATTAGGTGAGACCTGTGGGGAGGTGAAGTCATAGCCAGCTTCTGAGGAGCAATAGGCTTAGCCGAGTGAATGGATGAGGTGGGGTGAGGAAAAGCACATTCTAAGGAGAAGACACAACCTGTAGGAAGGTCTGTCAAGAGAGGAGTGAAAGCTACCTTTGAGGACCTGCAAAGCATTTAATATTTTGGGAGCAGCTCCTAGGGTGATATTAAGGAAAGGGGGCTTTATCATAGTGCTTCGATATTTACATTGCGATAGAACAGGATTTAGTTTAGGAAATGAGAGAGGGGCAAGGGAGCGAGAAAAATGAAGACTGCCTAGACCAGGGACTCAGGCTAGCTGAGAGGCAAACAAAGGCTGGAAAAGGCTAAGAATCTGAAACAACGGCTAGGAAAACCCTGGTGACACATCTGCTCAAATGTGCCATTGCTTTGTGTGGCACAGTTTGGTCCAAGGTGGCCCAAACCTTTAGAATTACTAATATGGCACAGGGGAAATGCTCATCATTTTGCCTCTCCATCCAGTCTTAACCAACAACTTGTGACTGAATGATAATTTTTTGAGTCCTATTTACTCAGAACATTTATCCCCAACTAATTTTTCTTAAAATAGTTTTTCCTGGAACTGTAGATTTGAGCCAAGGTGGCTGCCTGCCCCTGTGAACATAAGGGAGGTCTACACACCTGCGTCACATGTGGTCCTGTTGGCAGGCAGGCAGCTGGGGCATTTCCCTGATAGCCAGATGTCTTGACAAGAACTAATGAAAAAAATGTTCCTTCAGAGGTAAATGACCTTTTCTGGGGAGGACAAACAGTCCTTGAAACAACTCACTAGAATTTTACATCAAGGACAGCAATGATGTTTGGCCCTCAATGGAAGGGAATTACCCCCATATTGTAGGTTAGGAAGGGCAGCTTCACAGAATGTTCTTTCGCCAGGAAAAGCAAAACAGAGGGAAGCAAAATGAAACTATCCCAAACTGTTAGCTAAGGGGAATTCTATAGATCAACCTTGCCTTCCTACTCTGTATTATAACTTCTTGCAGTTTTGTTTCTTTTGAGGTTCTATACTGAGTAGTAATCCAAAACTTGTGTGAGGTGGGCACAGTCATTGTACCCAGATCTTACTTATATTGTGATCAACACAATTGCAGGGGTTTATGCATTAGTCATTGTATATTTCTATAAAACAAGAACTCTTACTTTCACATCTTTTTTTTTTTTTTTTTTTTTGAGACAGGGTCTCATTTTGTGGTTGGGGCTGGCCCCGAGCTCAGCCTCAAATTCACATCACAGCAATCCTCCTGCCTCTGTCTCCTGAGTGCTGGGATTCCAGGCATGAGCCACCACGCCCGGCACTGTGGTATGTGGTACTGATTGCTGCTGGATGTGAATCTCCACACCCAGTATTGTATGTGGTTAACCGGGGATCAAACCCGGGTCCTTGCGTTTGCAAGACAGGTGCTGGAACCACTGAGCTAAATCCCTGGCCCAACCTATTATCACATCTTCAGTTTACAGACAAAGAAACTGGTTCAGAAGAACATGCCTGTGGTAAACTCATCTGCTTTGTAGAGTTGAACCTTGAACCCAGGAAGTGGGCTCCAGTCTGTGCTGGAAACCTGGAGTTCTGAAGTGGTAGAATCCCAGGCAGGTCTCTCACACAGTCTGACTTAATTGCTTTGAAGAGCCCTGTGTATTTGCATTTTTAACAATATGATGCACATTTGGATGTGGACATTTCTCAAACCCCTCTAGAAAACACTATTCTAAATCATATTAGTCTTGTTATTATGGTTGAAAGCCTGCTCATCCTCTGCCCAGTTTCCATATACTAGTACACCACTGAGTATGAAGAGGAAAAAAATGTGAAGATAATGACATTTTGAGAATGATCTATCATCTATATACACACATATATATATACATATAGATATACATGTGTTTATATGTATATCTATATGTTCACATGGGCATATATAAATTACATGATATATATAAATTAGAATGTTCCTTCTGTGTACATTGTTAGATCGATGTGAATGAAACTCATTTTATGTTTATCATTTCCCTTGGTTGTTTTTATTATGCTAATTCAAACACACTAATTGTACTAATTAGTGTGTTTCCCTGTGCTGTTTCCATGCATAAATTTATCACACTTTGGTCTTGTCTACTCTCCCTACCACCCTGGTCTACTCCCCCTTCTCTTTCCCCTCCTTCCCCTTCACCACTGGTCCATCTTCCCTGGAACTAGTTTTAAATCAAGTTTTTTAAAAATTCTGTATGATAAGCACTATTTCTTTAGACTAAGGTCTTAATCTTTTGAAATAAACCTGGTGATCATTCTGAGGGGAGAATAATCCTCTGTTCTTCAGTTAGTGATCCTTTAGGATCAAACATGACACCCTTTATTATTCTAATGTGGATGTTAAAACTAATGTTTATTATGTGTTATTTTATAATAATCTTTAAATATATATGATTATGTTTTGAGAACATGACCAATTTGTGGCATCTTTCCATTCATTCAAAAGTACTTCCTGTGAGTTTTACTGTCCTTCTACTAATTCTCTGCCATAATTCTGACACAGTTAGGACTGAGAGGCAGGTTGTCAAAGGTCAGTGAATACCTAGGTCAGTAGTAAAACAATCAGTTGAAAAGTATTACGGAAATTTCACTTTTCTATTTATTTAAAAAGAAAATGGCATCTTTTTATCTTACTTTCCCCTAAATTTGGATTTCCAGAAGGCACTTATTTTAGGGTTAGAGCTGTAACTCACATCCATGTAATTTATGTCATCTGAAAGCTCTCTGTGGAGTCCTCTCAGCTGACAGTGTCCTTTGACGTAAGGCAGGACAGTCAGCTCTCTGACTGACTCCTGTCCTGTTCCTTAGCTGACCAAGAGAAGCTGAGTGACAGATTGGAACTTTTGTTTGGAAAAATAGAAGGGAGATGGTTGAGCTCAACTGGAACTTAGCACAGAGTCAGGAGGTCGGATGGAGGCAGAGACAGAGTGAGCAGGAAAAGAACTGTTGACAGACAATGGGTCCTGGTTCCTTTCCAGAGCTTCATTTATCCTTCCAAGGATGCAACAAGCCAGGAGACAACAAATCCCCTAAGAAATGAATTTCTCTCACTGCCTTTCTCTATGTGTTTCTGTATCAGAAAGTTCTTATTTCTGAGCCACTCAGTCTCCCATTTTACAACTGAAGCTTATACTATTGGAGCAGTGGGGGTGGATCTCCCTTAGCACATAGCTTTTCCTATAAGACTGCAGATACTTTTACTGATCTCTCCTCTTTAGGACTGAAAAGTGCGATAGATATAAGCACTTTATAAAAAGAAGTAATTGACTTCCTCTCACAAGGATAGGATAAACGAGACCAAGTTTATCTTTCCAACTGGATCACTGAAAAACTCAGGCAAAATATATGAAACAGGTTATTAAGACACTTGCCATCGGGGCCGGGGAGTTAGCTCAGTGGTTCTGGCGCCTGTCTCGCAAGCGCAAGGACCCGGGTTCGATTCCCCGGTAACCACATAACAATACTGGGTGTGGAGACCCACACCCAGCAGCAACCAGTACCACATACCACAGTGCCGGGTGTGGTGGCTCACGCCTGTAATCCCAGCACTCAGGAGGCAGAGGCAGGAGGATTGT
>PVIR01021458.1:15215-29607 GCA_004026965.1 Petromus typicus
AAAAAAAAAAAAAAAAAAAAGTAAAACATCAAGAGGATAAAGATGAAAATATTTTCTGGTGTCATATTGCCTTTCATTGGATTTAAATATTTTAGATTCCTAAAATAATCCATGCAATTGATACAGATTTGGGATTTATTATAGCAGAAAGGATGCTTATACCTATATTTCAAATAAATGTGGAAGATAAAAAATACAGTTGCCAGGGATTTAGCTCAGTGGTTCTGGCACCTGCCTTTCAAGTGCAAGGGCCCGATTTGATCTCCACTAACCACATACAACAATGCTGGGTATGGTGGCTCATGCCTGTAATCCCAGCACTCAGGAGGCAGACGCAGGAGGATTTCTATGAGTTTGAGGCTGAGCTCAGGACTAGCCTGAACTAAAAAGCAAGACTCTGTTTCAAAAATAAAAAAGATGAAAGTTGCAGGACAGTTTGATGCAAGTGATTTAGAACAGGATTTAAATGGTTTCTGAAAACAGCCCTTAAAAAGAGATGACTATGGGGCTGGGGATTTAGCTCAGTGATTGTGGCACTTGCCTTGCAAGCGCAAGGTCCCGAGTTGGATCCCCAGTAAGCATATACAGGCGTGGTGGCTCATGCCTGTAATCCCAGCACTTGGGAGGCAGAAGCAGGAGGAATGCTGTGAGTTCAAGGCTTAGCTTAGGACCAGCCTGAAGTACAAAGCAAGATCCTGTCTCTAAAAAAAAAAAAAAAACCTAAAAAGAGATGAATATGTATTTTTACATTAAACTAGTAAAGAAAATTAAACTTAATCTAGAGTCCTCATGAGTTAGTTTTTGATGGCATTAGTTTGTGTTCATTCATGTATGTATATATGTAGTACTGTGGATTGAATACAGAGCCTTGAGCCTGCTATATAAAATGCTTCACTACTAAGTTTTTTGTTTTGTTCTGTTTTGTTTTTGACAAGGTCTCACTTTGTAGTTCAGGTTGGCCCTGAGCTCAGTATGTAGTCCAGGTAAGCCTCGAACTCAACAGCAATCCTCCTGTTCTGCTTCCTGAGTGCTGGGCTTACAAGCATGAGCCACCACAACTGGCATTGTGATATATGGTACTGATTGCTAATGGGTGTGAGTAACTGCGCCCAACATTGTGGTATGTGATTACCAGGGATCGAACCCAGGACCTTATGCTTGCAAAGCAGGATCCAGAACCACTGGGCTAAATCCCTGGCCCACCACTAAGGTTTAATTCATTGAAGTCTGAGATTTCTCATTGACAGAAAATAGTTGGAAAATATTTCAATCTTAATAGGAAGAGGAAAAATACTTTGATATGTTTGAATTTTACATTAGGTTCATATTTTGTAGGGACTCAGACTTTTTATTTCTGGTCACTTAGTAAAGTCTGGCTTTATTTATTGTTAAATTAGGGAGAAAATCACTTTATTTTGTCTAATTAACTAAACATTTCAACATAAAGAACTGAAGATAGGTTAAATTTCCACTACAGTATATCAAATTTTGGCAGTCTGGTTTGGTTAGAAACTATCTCCACCTACTGGCTGCAGTTCACTTGCCATTTCACGAGGATATCATTTTATTTTAGTACTTTCCTTTCTTGCAACGGAGGACAGCTTTGGAAGGTAGGGTCACAGTAACTAAATACTGTACTTCTGTGTAGGCTTTCAAAAATTCCTAGAAGAAATTTGGAAAGTTCTTGCTAAATTTGGCTTTGAGGATAATTGAGAGGCAGTATAAAGTCTTTAAGAACTGAAACAAATTTGAACTCCTCCACGTGGCACGTTTACAGTATACTTGATATCTTCCATTCTACTAGGTAAATCAAGATTAGTTAACATATTAAACTACTTAAGGTTTTTAAATTCAGCTTTACAAAGATGAGCATTTACCAGATGGCTATTGGGCTGAGCTCTTGAAACAGATATCTTGAAAGAGATATACCAAGGGTCAGTAAACTTTTTCTGTGAAGGGTCAGTAAGTTATATATATGTATTTGGGGCCTTTTAGGTGACAGGGTCTTTGCTACACCTGTTCAGTTCTGCTTTGTCATACAAAAGTGGTCATGGGCAACACATAAATAGGAAATGTGGTAGTGTTCCCAAACAGCCTGTATTTGTGGAAACAGATTTGATTTTAATATTTTGTTCATACCATGAACATACCAAGAACATACCATGATGTTCTTTAAAAATTGTTTCAAATATTAAAAGTGTGTATACCTTTCTAATTCATATACAGTAGGTCAATTTCTCTGGGTCAAAGTTTTTTGATCCCTGCTTTATGTTAAAAAATCTGGGGTTTTTTTGAAACAGGGTCTCACTTTGTAGTTCACGCTGCCCCAGGGCTCACCCTGAAACTCACAATAGTCTTCCTGCTTCTGCCTTCCGAGTACTGGGATTACAGGCATGAATCACCACACCCAGCACTTGGTAAGTGGTACTATTTGTTGGGTGGCATGAGTCTCCACACGCAGCATTGTTGTATGTGGTTACTGGGATTGAACCTGGGCCCTTGCACTTTCAAGGCAGGCTCCAGAACCACTGAGCTAAATCCCTGGCCAAAAATCTTTTTAAAAATCTGTTATTACAGTCCCATATCTTACAGAGGTGAAAGTCTAGAAGATTTTCCAACTTTTGGGAGTACTTCCCAAGAACCTAAAAGAGAACTCTTCACACCATCACCATCCAAATGGTATAGAAGTATTGAACTTTATATATATGGAAGAAAATTCTTTGCCAATATGTGTGGAATATGATTTGTTAGTTTTTGTACATTCATAGTTTAGATAATTTAAATCAATGACAGCAGAATGCTTTTTTGAAAAACAATCTCAAAAAAGAACTTACCATTACAACTAAATAGTAATTTGCTGGCTTAGGGATTTAGCTCAGTGGTTACAATGCCTACCTTGCAAGCACAAGGTCCTGGGTTTGATCCCCAGTAACTACCTACAGCAGTGCTGGGTGTGGTGGCTCATGCCTGTAATCCCAGCATTCAGGAGACAGAAGCAGGAGATTGCTATGAATTTGAGGCTGAGTTTAGGACCAGCCTGAGCGACAAAACAAGACCCTATCTCAAAAAACTTAAAAAAAAAAGAATAATTTGTTATGGCAAGGGAGATGTATCTTTGGTAGTGGGTCATGAGTCACTAGATATAAGCAGAATGGACCAGTCATCCCTACAATTTCAGTAATATATTGTGATTATTCTCAGTCCATTACATTTTGGGAGACAGCCATTTTTAAGTTTGTTGGCATATGTTGTACCTGTAGTCCCAACATTCTGGGAGCTGAGGTAGAAAGCTGCATAAGTGTGAGCCCATCCTGGGCAATTTAGCAACTTACAGTGAGTCTGTCTCAAAATTAAATATACAAAGCGCTGGGGATGTGGCTTAGTACTAAGGCTCTGGGTTCTATTCCCCAGTATCACAGAAAGGGTGGGGGGTTGAAAATACTAATCATTGCAAATAGTTTTTTCTTTCAGTTTGTCACACATAAATACCTTTAGGTTTATTGGTGGAATTAAAAAGTTGAATTTGATATAATTTCTGTTGGCCATGAGATACTTAATGGATTATTTATGATATTTTTTTTCTACCAGCCCCCAAATCCCTTGATTAATCTTACTGGCTGCCTTTCATATTTCTTTCTGTCTTGACAGTTGAGTGCTATAAAGCTATGAGATTACTGCTTTTATTTTTTTACTTCTTATTTTGGGATAGGGTCTTGCTGAATCACTAAATTGTCCAGACTATGCTTCAACTTGCGTTAGCCTTCCAAAATGCTAGGATTATAGGTGTGTATCATATAATGTCCTGTTTGGGTTGCTGCTTTTTTTTTTTTTTTTTTTTTTTTTTTTTTTTTTTTTTTTTTTTTTTTTTTTTTTTTTTTTTTTTTTTTTTTTTTTTTTTTTTTTTTTTTTTTTTAGGTTTTTTGAGACAGGGTCTCGCTTTGTAGTTCAGGCTAGCCCTGAGCTCAGCCTCAAACTCACATCACAGCAATCCTCCTGCCTCTGCCTCCCGAGTGCTGGGATTACAGGCGTGAGCCACCACGCCCGGCACTGTGGTATGTGGTATTGATTGCTGATGGCCATGAGTCTCCACACCCAGTATTGTATGTGGTTACCAGGAATCGAACCCGGGTCCTTGCACTTACAAGACAGGTGCCAGATCCACAGAGTTAAATCCGCAGCCCCTTCCATGCCATCTTTACTCAGGTCTCAAATGTCATTTCCTTAAGACCTTCCCCTATCTGTTTTTCTTCCAGTCTAAATTACCTTCTCCTTTTACACTGTCATAAAATGTCCTGTACTCTTTGTTTTATAATTATATAAAATTTGTTAGTTTCTAATTATATGTTCTGTCATGTGATTATATCTTTTTTTTTTTGAGACAAGGTCTCACTTTGTGGTTCAGGCTGGCCCTGAACTCAGCGTCAAGCTCACATCATAGCAATCCTCCTGCCTCTGCCTCCCGAGTGCTGGGATTACAGGCGTGAGCCACCACTCCTGGCACTGTGGTATGTGGTACTGGTTGCTGCTGGGGTGAGTCTCCACACCCAGTATTGTATGTGGTTACCGGGAATCGAACCCCAGTCCTTGAGCTTGCAAGACAGGTGCCAGAACCACTGAGCTAAATCCCCAGCCCTGTGATAATAAAAAAATTTTTATTCTTTTAATTTTTTGAGACAGGGTCTTGCTTTGTCCATCAGGCTGACTGTAAACTCACTACATAGCCCAGGCCGTCCTTGAACTCAGGGCAATACACCCACCCCAGCCTCCTGAATGCTGGGATTACAGGCATGATCTGTCATGCTTGGCAATGTGATTGATTGTATTTTGTTTTTTATCAAATTGTAAACTTTTTTTTTTTTTTGAGACAAGATCTTGCTATGTTGCTCATCCTGAATATGAACGCACTCTGTAGCCCAGGCTAGGCTCGAATTTGCAGCAATCCTCCTGCCTCCACCTCTTGAATGCTGGGATTATAGGTGTATATTGTACCACCATGCCTGGCTTTCACATTGTAAATTTATTGACTGTAGGAATTGTGACTTTTGGATTAGTGCCTGGCACACTGTCATAGTTTGTTTGGGCTGTCATAACAAACTAACATAGAATGGGTGGTTTATAAACAACAGTTTATTTCTCATAGTTCTGAAGGGTAGGAAGGCGAAGATCAAGGCACCAATAGATCCAGGTTTGATGAAAGCCTCTTCTTTGATTATAGCTTGTTGTCTTTTTTGTGACAGCATCTCACTGTATAATTCAGGGTTGCCTTGAACTATGTCGGCCAGGCTGACCTCAAAACTTATGGGTGATCCTCCTGCCTCAGCCTCTCTAGTGCTGGAATTACAACTGTATGTCCATCATGCCGGGCTTAGACTGAATTTTATGACTGGGCTCTCACTTTTGAAGAGTGAAGGAACTGTTTTTTGCTTTAGGGGTTTTTTGAAGTAAGAACAGCAATCTTACCTAGTCTGCATGAATCAGTCACCCACTGCAGGACCCACCTTCAAATGTCACACTGGAGATTAGTTTCAGCGTGTGAATTTTAGAGGTACATAAACAATTTAAAGCATATAGTAACTGCTACCATTTATGTTTATACTCTTTAGTTTGGAATTTAAGGTATTTTAGGATCTAGTATTTTGATATTTTCATCAATCTCTACTTTTGTGTCCTGCCTTCTGATATCACATCACTTATTTTCTTTTTTTTCCCCCATTCCCCTGCCCTCCCTACAACTCCCCACATATCACTTATTTTCCAGACATTTCATACTATGCAATATTCTTTGCTTTTGCTCTGGACTCCCTCTCTGATTGGAATGTACTTCTCTTTCCCTGGGCCTGATAAAGCTACTCATTCAAAGTTATCACATTTCCCCCCCTCCTTGGTATTTTTACTATATTTATTGCATATTGCATTATTAAATGCACACATCTTAAAGAAGTTGAGGGCAAAAGCTATCATTTATCCACAACATTTGTATGTAGTGGGTATTAAGGAGCTCATTAAACTAAAGGGATTATGGAGAGTGTTCAGACCATTGTATCTTGCCTAAAACAGTTACTCATACGTGGTGTCATGCTGTAATCCCAGCACTCTAGGATGGTGAGGCAGGAGAATTGAAAGTCTAACCCCATTCTGAGTGACTTAGTGAGGCCTTGTCTCAGAATAAATAAAATGGGCCATGCATTTAGCTTAGTGGCACAGTACCTGCCTGGCAAGTATAAGGTCCTGTGTTTGATCCTCAATCCCACCCCCCCAAATCAAACTAAGTAAAAAAAAAAATGGGGTGGGGATAAAGCCCAGTGCAAAAATCCTGGGTTCAATCCACAGTCCCACTTGTGCACACATGTACTCACACACACACACATGCACACATCCACACAGGAGCAAAACAAAGAAACAGTTACTTGGAGTAAATAGGTTTGACTGTAATTATAACAAGAAAATGTCTCAGCTAGGAGCCTAACACAGTGAGAAAAAGAAAAGCCTACCAACTATGAAAATTACCAGTGAGCAGTTTAAATTGTAAATAAGGCCAAATCATGAACAATATTAATTTATCCAGAGAATTAGCCTTAGGACATAATTTTACTCTTGTTTCAGAGGCTGAAGATGAGATATAAGAAGTCTGACAGGGAGAATAAATAAATGAAACCCCAGAGGGCAAGAGAGACTTGACAATGATGGCAGATAAGAAACTTAGTTTGAGATTGAAATGTGATCTTCAGTCCAAGGAAAGCTAGTGCTGTTCTGGGCAGCTGACAAAGAAGAATTGTGCCACAGCACAGGGAGTCAGCAGGAGCCCAGTGGGAGTATTACATTTAGCACAGAGTCAGCATGAGAGAAACAGAAGGTCATGAGCTTTGTGAGCAGCTGCAGTGCTGGACGGGTGCGTAGATGGATTTAGGAAGATAAAGCTAAAAAAATTAAACATGCAGAGTAGACTGAACCCTGGCAACTCTTAAGATCCAGGAGAGAAAGATACTCCTAAACATCTCAAATGTTAGCATTATAGCAAGAGAAGAATTATTTAGCCTGGACTGGGGAACGTTTTGAGAATGTGAAACTAAGGGCGGACAAATGGACACCTTTCTGAAAGGAATGTCCTGATGTTTCTTTTGGCTGGTGGCGTTGCCTTCATTCCTCAGGACTTTTTATAGTGTAAGCTGTAAATCCAAAATAAAAGGTTTAAGAAGCTCTTTCCCAGCCTGAATGGTGGTATAGATCTATAATTCCTGCCTTCTGGGAGACTAAGGTAGGACGATCAGAAGTTTAAGCCCAAACCATAGCAGTTTAACAAAACCCTGTCTCAAAATAAAAAATGTCTGGGGATGTAGCTCAGGGGGAAAGTCCTGGGTTCAATCCCTAATATCCTTGCCGCCCAAAAATGATCTATCCTCAGTGAAATGGTTGAGAATTATTTTGATCTCATAACTAGAGTTTTCTGCCATAGAAAGCAGTTTATAGAGGTTGCTTTAATATCTATTAGCAGTATGTAAAGCACTAAACACCGTACACATAGTTTTTGAGCTTCTAAAATAAAATCACAGGTCATTATAAGATCTATGAATTAATCAGTTTGTGTTCTTTTTTCTTTTTCCATTCTTCCTCCTTTGTTCCCCTTTCCATTTGAAGATTTTCTTTCTATTTCCTAATATCTGTTATACATTTTGGTTCTTACTTAACCTCCTGGTTTAGCATACTAGAGAAACAATGTGAAATTTAAACATGTATGTCCGACCTATTTCATTTGAGTTATGGTCTGAAGGTTCATCCATTTACCTAGAAATGTCTGAAGCTTATCTTTATCGCAGACTAGTACTCATTGTATTAAAAAACCCACATCTTTATCCATTTGTCAGTTGATGGGTATTTGGGCTCTTTCTGAGATTTAGCTATTACAAATTGGGCTGTTATAAATGTGAGTGTGCATATATTGCTGTGATATGATGCTTTTAATTGTTTTGGGAAGTTACCAAGTATTGAAATAGCCAGATACATTAACTTATGAGAAGGTACATCATGTGATATTATGACATTTTGCTTAGTGTATGTCAGTCTTTTTGTGTGTGTATGTGGGCCGCAGGTTGAATCTAGGATCTACCCACTGAGCTATATTCTACTTCCGTCTTTAAATTTTGAGACAAGTTCTCACTAAGTTGCTGTTAAATTATCCAGGCTGAACTTCAACTTGTGATCTTCCTGCTTCAGCTTCCCAGGGTGCTGCAATTCTTCATTATTACGATAACATGGATGGAACTAGAGATGATTAGATGAGTAAAATAAAGTGAAGCACAGAATAACAGTACTACATGAACTTACACATTTATAGAATCTGAAAAATTGGTCTCACAGAAGTTGAGCATAGAATGATAATTACTAGAGAGCAGGGAAAGAAGAGGTCCGGAGAGATAGGGAATGTTGATCACTAGGTACTAAGTTACAGAATAGGAGTAAGAAGTTGTAGTGTGCTGTTGCATAGTAGGATCATTATAGACTATAGATAACAGGCACTATATATTTCAAAAAGCTAGAAGAAAGGATATCAAATGTTTTCACCATAGATCCTTTGCAAATAGGAAGGGGACCAAGAGAAGGAGAAGGGAAGGGAGGGATACATAAAAAGATTAAGATGTGTTGAGCACAGTATGTGTACCAACTCCCTATGGTGGATCTAACTACAAACATGTACTAGTAAATAATAAAAAAGAATTTTAAATTGACTTTATTGGTACATTTTATATATACATCATGATCACAAAGAACATTAAAAATAAAAATTTTAAAAAGAAAAAATATTTTCATCGTAAAGCAATGACAGATATTTGAGGAGATAAATACACTCTTTGATTTAATTATTACATAATATATACCTGTATTGAAATATTACATAGTACTGTCTCTTTTCTTTCTTGTGCTTGCAAGGCAGGTGCAGTGCCATGGAGGTACATCCCTGGCCCACTTAGGACTCTTAATATTTATAGTGCTCTCTTTGGCAGCATATATATTAATATTTATAATATATTTTGTTTTTATGTATCAGTTAAAAAAATCTAAATATAGGAAGTGTTTATTTCTACCTCAAAAAGCATTTATATATGAAAAGATGACTAAAAGAATGTTAAAAATTAAACATAGCCTTAAGAAAATATTTCTAATATAAATTGTGGTATCAGGTATTGAACTTGGGCCCTTGTGCTGCCAAGGTAGGTACGGTGCCACTTGAGCTAAATTCCCAGCCTAAAAAATTAATGTAAAAAGGACTGAGCATGTAGCTCAGTACAAAGCCAACTTCCAGACAAAGATTTAGATTTAGTTTTATTGTACTGCTATTTAGAAATTTAATATCTGAAGATGGATTTTTTTTTAATAAACTAGGACACATTCAATGGAACACTAGCTACTTAGTATGTCATTCAAGAGCAAATTTGGTGAAATTACTAGTTAAATGATTACTATGTCCATTATTATTTATCTTATTTAATCCTTAGGTAAATCATTGAGGTAAGCATTTTTTATTTTCATATAAGGAAGTTTGACAAAGGTTAAGTAGTGTCTAAGATCACACAGTAAGTGGAAGAGCTAGAATTCAGCTTTATCTAATTTCAAAATTTAAATTTTAAATTATTTTAGAGATGAAAATATGCCATAATATTTACATTAAAACTTCTAATATTATTTCATTTTTGTATATAAAATTTAACAGAATGAAATATTTTAAAATGTTAGCAGTGGTAAGTAATAGTTTGGTATCAGGATTATGATAGATTTCTTGGCCTTTCCTTTTTGTTATTGTTTTCCACAGTGAAAATGAATGGCTTTTATAATTAAAGTTTTTAAAGGATACTCATTTCATAGCAGAAGGGTAGGTTAGGTTAAAAAAATATTCCTTCTCCCCCTCTGTTTCTGGGTGTGTTTCTGAGACATATTTCTGAGTTTGGGTGTATTCCTTCTTGCTGCCTGAGATTTCCTCTTGGCACTAGCTTATTAAAATTAGAAGATTGAGACAGCCTGTTATTCTGAGATCTGAAGAAGTGAACAGATGAAAATCTTTAAATAATATAATTGTAGCCATTATTTAGTTCCCAAGATCTGGGACCATGGCCACCAACAATAGGATTTAGAAGCACAGTACCACACAGCAAGCAATTCCCTATACTTTGTTAGTTTTTACTTCTTTTTTCTTTTGATTCTTTTTTGTTGTTGTTGTTAAGGGTCTTTTTACCTGGATAAAAAATATTACTAGCAATCATAAACAAATAGCTTTTTTTTTTAGACAGGTTCTCACTTTGTAGTTCAGGCTGGCCTTGAACTCACTATGTAGCCTAGTCCAGCCTTGAACTCACAGCAATCCTCCTGCCTCTGCCTCCTGAGTGCTGGGATTATAGGTGTGAGTCACCATGCCCAGCATTGTTGTATGTGGTTACTGGGGATCAAACCAGGGATCTTGCACTTGCCAGGCAGATGCCGGAACCACTGAGTTAAATCCCCAGCCCTAAATAGCTCTCTTTTCTGCCTCTTTTGGTACATTTCTGTTGCCATGTCAACCAAATAAAGCTAGTTGTGAGTAAACCAGCAGCTGCCCAGACAAAGGGAAGAGGAGAGGCAGGAAAGAAAATTGGGAGGGATAGAAGAAGAGGTAGAAATTGAGAAAAAAGAGTATTATTTTTATATCTTTGGCTGTAGTTCTCACTCTCTTTCATTAACTATTTATAATATGAATTACAATTTAAATGCAGTTACTTATGCTGGTTCTTAGTCATTTTTCCCAGGAGTTAAGAGATATAGCTGACCAATCACTTTTTCTCTGCTTGCACATTAGAACTTCTCACTTTTGGGGTAGAATTAATAGATTTTAAGCTATTTTCTCAGGAAATCAAGGAAAATGAATGCTTCTGGGATGTAGCATGGTTTATAATTTTTTGTTTCAAAAGGTTATTCTTTGAATATTAGCTCTAGTAGTACCAAGGTGTGTAACTGTGCACTGAAGGTGCTATGCAAAGACTACTTATACCCAGTACATACTTTATAGTTGCAACTGAATGCACAGTGCCTAAAACACAAAGCACAGATAGCTAAGTAGGTACAGAAATTATTAAAAGATTGTAAGGTGTTTAAATTGTAAGTATTGATTAGTGGAGGATGAACACAGGATAAAAAAATTATTGTGTATGTTTTGTTTTGCTTTATTTCTCATTTGTAGTTTGTGGGGATCAAACCATTTGTAGTGCATGCTGGGCAGGCATTCTGCCCCTTTACCTACTTCAAATGAAGCTTTTAAGGTCTTTCTTATATTCTTGGCTACAGTGTTAAATTTGTTAAATTTTGATTATTACCTAATGTGTTGGTTTTACTCTTTTGATATATACCAACCAAGAGTTGGTATACTCTTTTTTTTAAAATTCATTGCCCAGAACATTGAATGAGTCCGTTCATTATTTTTAGCTTTGGGAAATATTCTCATTTTAGTTCTGGGAATTATTATTGGTTTGATAATTTTTTTCTTTTTTTTCCTCTATTCTTTCTTTACTTCCTTAAATATTTACCTGCCAGTACTCCCCTTCTTTTCAGTACTGAGAGGCAGAGGCAGGAAGATTATTACAAGTTCAAGGCCAGCCTGGTGCATACTGAGTAAGGCCATCCTGAACTACATAGGAAAACCCTGTCTCAACAAACAAAACAAAAAAATCAAAAAGAAGCATATGAAGAAATGGGATGGAGGAGAGGAAGAAAAGTTAAATAATTGACGATGTAGCTGAGTTATGTGTAAAGAGCAGTTGCCTATTGTGCATGAGGCCCTAGATTCAATCCTCAGGACTACCCCTCTCAAAAAAAAAAAAAAAAAAAAAGATTTAGTAGTTACAAAACCAGTTTTTCTTGAAATTAATTTTTTTGGTGCATGTTTGATATACATAGTGAACACATTCATCGTAAAGAATTAATATCTGTACATAATTTATCTTGATTCTACTTTTTTACCCATTCTCTTTCCTCCTTTCAACCCTTTTTCTCCTTATTTTCAATAGCTTTGTTTCCATATTTTTTTACTTCCATTCTCCCTTTTCTTCCTTTTTCCTTCTCCCTTCCCAGAACCAGTCTTTTATTTTATTTTATTTTATTATTATTATTATTTTTTTAGGTTTTTTTGAGACAGGGTCTCACTTTTGTGGTTCAGGTTGGCCCTGAGCTCAGCCTCAAACTCACATCACAGCAATCCTCCTGCCTCTGCCTCCCAAGTGCTGGGATTACAGGCGTGAGCCACCACGCCTGGCACAGAACCAGTCTTTTAAATTCTGTTTTTTCCTCTTCCTTTTTTGAAAGTTATATTCATGTCAGTTCTTGTTCTTACATTAGGTATTTTAATATACTAAAAGTTACTAGTTCTAATCTCTATCCAAACATAAAAACTTAAGAATTTTCTGCTTTTATTTATATATTCTTTCTGCCGTAAGTGCCATCAGTGCCTAATATTTTATGAATTTTTAGAATTTCAAATTTATTATAATTAATAAAGCATAATGTGCATATAAATGGGACTCCATGTGCTGTTTCAAAATATGTATATATTATATGCTATTTAAATCAAATATAATATATCTGTCTCTTTTGAGGGAGGTACTGAGCATTGAGTTTAGGACCTTGTGCTGGCAAGGCAGGTGTGGTACCACTGAGCTAAAGCACTGGTTCACATTTATCATTTCTTTATGATTAAAAACTTCCAAAAATCCTTTCTTTTAGCTTTTAGATTTGCAGCTGATTAACCTCACAGAATAGATGTTATTATCTGATACAGTGTTTATAATAACTAATAATTATTAATATTTTACCATCCCTCTTGCATATCAGATATTATTATGGTGTAAATTTAGATGTCCCTGCACCAAAGCCTTATACATTCATAGATGGAACTTTTGGGAGGTAGCTAGATCATCAGTGTGTGATACTAGATTAAGAATGTAGTGGCTCATGCCTGTAATCTCAGCACTCAGGAGGCAGAGGCAGGAGGACTGCTGTGAGTTTGAGGCTAGCCTGGGCTACATAGTGAGTTTAGGGCCAGTCTGAACTACAAGGCAAGACCCTGTCTCAAAAAAAGAACATGATAACTGTATTAGTTCCTTGATTGGTTTAGCATAGTACTGGGTGTGGATAACGGGAAAGCTCACCCTGGGTGTGGGTGGTATCACTTAGTAGGATTGTAACCTGAATGGAATTAAAAAGGGGAAGGAAGGCTTACTGCTTCCTGCCTCCTTCCTGCCTCTCCATGGACTGTTTCTCATCTGTGATGCCCGTCGGCCATCAAGTAACTAAAAGAGATATTCTAATTCAAACCTGTGGTTCACACCTGTAATCCCAGCACTCAGGGAAGCTGTGCCGGGAGGATCACATATTCCAGTCCGGCCTGGGCAATTTAATGTCTCAACTAGACCCTGTCTAAAAAACAAACAAGGCTGAGGATATAGCTCAGTGTAGAAGCCTTGCATTCAATCCCCAGGACTAAACATAAAGTTATTAATCTATCTAGGATTATTTTCTCCGAAGTTTTCTTTGTTGAAGCAAGTTTGTGACAGATGTTTTGCTCGCTATAAAGTTGTTTTGTCCCTGGTTTTCTTTCAAACCCAGAGCTGTAAGCACTCTACTACTGAGCTGAGTTTTACTTTCAGCCTTATTCCTGCATTTAAAAGAAAAAAACATTGGCAATAGGATCTCATTAATTGCCCGGGCTGTACCTGAATTTTTTTTTTTTTTTTTCTTAGAGACAAGGTCTTGCTATGTAATTCAGACTGGCCTTGAACTCACTGCAATCCTCCTGCTTCCCTTCCCAGAGTGCTAGGATTAGAGGAGTCTGCTACCACCACACTCGTTTATTCTTGTAGTTTTTTGTTTGTTTGTTTGTTTGTTTTCACTTTTTAAAATCTTTATTGGTACATTAAATATACACATCATGATTGCACTCCATAATGGGGATTTGTACCAGTATAAGACACAACTTAATTCTCATTTTTTCCCATAGCCCTACCCACCCTCCCATCCCCCCATATACATAAAATTTGTTTCCTTACTTTTTTGTTACAATCTCAACATTTTCCCCCTTCACCATATTTTTCATTGGGCATTTTCTATTTCACAATATATAACACACAATGCTAGGACTCATTTACATCTTTATTTTCTCATACCAGAGAAAAGATGCGATATGTACCTCTCTGTGCCCTATTTATTTCACTTATGAGGATATCCTCAAGGTATGTCCATTTAAGTAGAAATGATTCAAACTTATCATTTTTTATGGCAGAGTAATACTCCATTCTGTAGAAGAACCACAGCTTTTTTATCCAGTCTCCAGTGGATGGACATTTGGGTTGTTTCCAAGATGTAGCAATCAAATTGGGCT
>PVIR01021459.1:0-29407 GCA_004026965.1 Petromus typicus
CCCAAACCTAAGTGCCAAATTTCTGTCCATTGGTCTATATTGGAGGGGCCGTTATCACCTGGACCTAGAAAAGAGAGCAGGTGGTCCAATGAAAGCGGTAGTTGTAGCAAGAAACACAGTCTGTTCCCACAGGCCAAATTCTATACTATTCCCTGCTCACTGTTAGTTGTAATAACAACCCTGTGAGGTAGCACTATTAGTTACTTCTTAGATGTGGAAACTGGGACAACAAGAGATTCCATCCTTGTCAAAGATCGCACACACACATGAGTGGTGAAATACAGAGTCCAGAACTGATAGACTCACAACCTTTTCTTTCAACTCCTGTACAGTACAGTCTTTCACTAAGCAGATTCCTCCTCTTTGCTGGAGCTCAGTGGTGATAACTGAAAGCCTCATAAGAAGTGAAGAACTTTGATGAAAGGGACAACCACAGTGACATCATCAGTGCCATCATGGAACTGATGATGTATCTGTGGGCCAGAAGCTGAGTCCAGCCTACCCCTTCCCCCAGCTCTGTTGCTCAATAAATCAGTGTCCCATTGTTTTTTTAAAAAATTGGGCCAAGCCTGGGGTTTAGTTCAGTGGTTCCAGCATCTGCCAGGCAAGCGCAAGAGTCCCAAGTTTAATCCACAGTAACTGCCATCACTATGCCAGGCGTGGTAGCTTACGCCTGTAATCCCAGCACTCAGGAGGCAGAGGCAAGAGGATTGCTGTGAGTTCGAGGCTGAGCTCAGAGCCAGCCTAAACTACAAAAACGAGACCCTGTCTCAAAAAAAAATAAAATTGGGCCAGTGATGTAGCTCAGTGGCACTGTTCCGGCCTGGCAAGTATAAGATCTTGAGTTTGATTCATGGTACTTAAAAAAAATTTCTGGCCATAGTGGTGTACACCTGTAATCTCAGCACTCTGGAAGTTGAGGCAAGAGGAGTAATATGAGTTCAAGGCCAGCCTGGGCTACATAGTGAGTTAAAGACCAACCTAAACTATACAGTGAAACCTTGTCCCAAGAAAAAAAAAAAGACTTGGCCACTTTCCTCTCTCTGTATATTCTTACCTCATTAGTGTCCCCAAAAGGATATGGATCCTGTCATGCCCTGGCTGCTAGGTCTCCTGCCTTGGTCTCAAGGATTGATTTTATTTTGTTTTATTTTGTTTTTTGTTTTGGGAGACAGGGTCTCACTTGGTAGTTCAATCTGGCCCTGAACTCACTTTGTTGCCCAGGCTAGCCTTGAGCTTCCTGCCTCTGCCTCCTGAGTGCTAGGATTACAGGTGTGAGCCACCATGGTCAACACTGTGATGTGTAGTACTGATTGCTGATGGGCGTGAGTCCTTGCCCAGCACTGTGGTATATGGTACCAGGGATTGAACTCTGGACCTTGTGCTTCCAAGGCAGACACCAGAACCACTGAGGTAAATCCCTGGCCCTCAAGGATTGGTTTTCCCCTCAGAAGAACAACTGGTCAACTGGTGCTGCTGGGTCAGGGTAGTGGGCACTTGGTGTCACTGTCCTGGAGGCCAACCTGAGCTTTGTCACTTCCTATATGCCATTCTGCCTCTTAGGGGCGTTCTGTCCAACAAGCTGAGGATGGGCTTTCCAGCCACCACCCTCCAGGACATCCAGCGTGGAGTGACAAGTGCCGTGAACATCATGCACAGCAGCCTGCAGCAGGGCAAATTCGACACAAAAGGCATTGAGAGCACTGATGAGGCCAAGCTGTCCTTCCTGGTAAGTGGTCCCCAGGTCATGATGCTGTATCAGTTTCTCCTGAGAGATCAACACCAGCCTCTGAGTCACAGTCTAAAAGCCGTAAGTTGAAGACTTTTCTTCCCATGTCTATGTGAAGAGAAACTCCATTAAGGAAAGCTCCTTCTAGAAGGTTCTGAAACCACAGCTTCCCCAGGGACATATCCTGAGCAGCCCAAGCCAGGATATGCAGTTCTCCTGCCAGAAGCCAGACTTCCCAGCTGTCCTGAGTGCTCATTCCCAAGAGCTCTCCCCAGCTGTTCAGGGGCACTGCTGGGTGTCCAGCTTGGCACACATCTGCCACAAAACCAACTGTAACATGTGCCAGCCCTCCTGACTGCATAGGTGAGTCCTGCCTAACCCTTCTCCCAGCTCTGTTGCTCAGTAAATGAGAGGCATACAGTACAGCGTGGTGTGTCCTTTAGGCCTCCTTAGACTGCTTTTCTAGCAGCTTCCTCTGGGCAAGTGGCCCTGTGAAAGCCCTTAGATACACACCGTGAATGAGAGATGTAATGAAGCAGTGATTTCTACCAGTTGTCAGACAGCTGGAGAAGGAAAAGCATAGAGAGATAAAAAGATTTGTACAAGGTAAAAGCCAATTTCTGATAAGCCACAGACAACACAACAATCGGAAGCTCGGGCCGGGGATTTAGCTCAGTGGTTCCAGTGCCTGTCTTGCAAGTGCAAGGGCCTAGGTTTGATCCCCGGTAACCACATAAAACAGTGCCTGGCATAGTGACTCACGCCCACCAGCAGTCAGTACCACATAGCACAATGCCAGGCATGGTTGACCCAGGCCTATAATCCCAGCATTGGGGAGGCAGGAGCAGGAGGATTGCTATGAGTTCAAGGCTAGCCTGGACTACAAAGTGAGTTCTGAGCCAGCCTCAACAACAAAGTGAGACCCTATCTCAAAAAAACTAAAAAATAAAAAAGAATCTGAAGCTCATAAGCACATGCTTTTGTTTTGTTTTGTTTTTCTTATGGTTTCACTGGTAGCTTATGTTAGCCTCAAACCCACGATTTTCCTACCTCAGCTTATTGAGTTGAGTCCCAGGATTGTCAGCAACACTGCCACCCTCAGCTGCAGTGGGAACAGCAGTGTTACAGGAGTGACACTGATAGGAGTGGGAATACCAGTGTCACAGGTCTGGTTGTGCTCTGCTGTCCACATTGGCTAAACTATGAGTCTGTGTTCAAAGGCTGAAGGAAATATGTAATAGCAGAACTCTCAGCAGAGCAGTCCAAGATGAGTTCATGCAAATGTGTGTACATGTACTATTCTAGAGACAAGGTGTCTGTGTCTTTGAATTCACTGTATTACCCTGGCTGACCTCAAACTCATTTCAGTTCTCTTAGGTGCTGAGGTTACAGTTAGGCACCACCATGTTCAGCTTCTGTTAGATTCTTTTTTTTTCCTGTAAGATTCTTAAAGGAATCTGTGACCTCGAGAGTTTAGAGCTATTGATTTCAGAGACAGAATCCTAAACTTGCTAGTACAGTAGACCTTCAAGTTAGGCCCAACCTGACATACAAAATACTTGAGTTAATTAAATGGAAGATTCATCTGCCTCTTGTTATCTATAACATGTACCTAGATAAACATCCAAAGCTCAGCTACAATGATTTACATCCAAGTTGAGTTACAATCAGCTCTCAGTAACCAGTCGAGTTTGTAAGTCAAGGGTCCACTGCATTTATCTTGCCCCTTTACAGATGAACCTCACTAACTAGTCAGATCCAGTATGAAGGCTGTCTAGCCAGCCCACCCTCTTCCTATCACTGAAATTATTTTCCCTGGGCATGAGTTCTGTCAATCAGGGATGTCATGGTTGTTCCCCAGAAAAGAGTGTCAGCTCAAATCAGTTGAAAAAGGTATGTGTTAAAATCCCAGCAACTCAGGAGCCTAAAGTGGGAGGGTTATGAGCTCTAGGCCAGGCTGGTAGCCTTTGCCAGATGTCCAGCAACCAACATCAGACAATCATGAGCTGTCTTCCTTCCCCATAGAACATGACTGTTGGCTTGCTTTTTTTTTTTTTCCTTCTTTGTTTTTTTTTGAGACAGGGCCTCATTGTATAGTTCAGGCTGGCCTCACTCTCACAGTGATCCTCCTGCCTCAACCTCATGTGGGATTACAGGTGTGTACCACCATACCCAGCATCAGTCTTTTATTTCTGTGCCTAGAAGCATTCATTGGCTTCTTGCTACTCACCACATGATTCTAGATGTCTTTGCCTGGTTGGCTATTTAAAGCTGTGAAATCCAACCCTTCCACTTCTCAGTCCTATGTCCCACCAATGCCCTTCATGCATCTGTTGCTCTTTGAGAACCTCCCATTGAGACAGTTTCATTGTCAGAGAGCCCAGAAGATAAGCCCAGGAAGAAGGATGATGCTAACCGCTTCATGACAGATTTCTGGCATTCCTGATCCTAAACTCTTTAAATGTCACTGCTTCCACCACAGGGCCTATTTTTTATGTCACTTTGATTCATTTGGCTGTCAAGATTAATTCCCCAGCTGCACTGACATAGCATTTGCCACAAGCAAGGGATAATAAGCTCAGTCAGTCCATGCTTACAAGGTACAAGAGAAACTATAAAATCAATACCATTTGAACCCAAACTCATTTTCCCTTCCTGATAGTAATTCTCAATGCCCTCAAATGCTTTGCGAAAACATTTACGTTGTGGTCTCTGTCCCTCACCCATCATGACAGTGCAGTCATTTCTCTGGAAACTTGCAGTGTGGGCATGCTTGTGTTGGAGCATTGTTAGAGCCTTTCTGTTCTACACCCCGAATGGCCTGACAATGCTGTCAGCAGCAGGCTTCCTCACTAGCAGCTGAGCACCTGCTGGGAGACACTCCCTCGGGTTCCAGAATTCTCTGTCTCTTTTATTTTCTTTCAGTTATTTATTCCTTCGTTCATTTAGAGACAGAGTTAGTAGTTTAGATTGTCCTAGAACTCACTGTGTAGCCCAGGCTAGCCTCAAGCTCGTGGCAGTCCTCTTACCTTGGCCTCGTGAATGCTGGGATTAGAGGCATTGCCACCACATTCAGCAAGGAGTCTCTTTTTACCCTAAAATCCTGAAGTTATTGCTTCATGGTTCCTCCCTGCCTGACCTTCTGGACATGCCACCAGCATGCCAGTCTGAGGGGGAGAATCCCTCTCAAACACTCTAACTCCTGCCACTTGCAGCCTCTAGAATAGTATCCCCAGACCACAGGTGAGCTCATGTGGCATTTACTTGCCGTAAAGAATCCTCAGTGCCATGTCATCATGCACAGAGTGCCAACTATCACACCCAAGTCCTTGCTGGACCTCATACACCTTTCCAGCTCCACATCACCACTCTGCATGTCTGTCAGCTGACTGCTGTTCTTCACATACTTTGAGGGGTTTTCTGCCATTCCACATTTGCTTGTAGCATTCCTTCCTCACTCACTAAGAGATTTCAGAAGTCAACCATAGTGACGACACATGTATGCAATTCCAGCACTTGGGAGGCTGAGACAGGAAGATTTCTAGTTCAAGAGGTAGTAAATTCAAGGATAACTTAAGACTACATAACCAGATTCTTACCTAAAAAGAAAGAAAAGAAACCTTCTATACAGTGTGTGCTATTATGGATTCTAGAACTGAGCTGCCCACCTTTAACCACAAGTAATTTTACATTTACATTCAAATTAAAAATCCAGTCCCTAAGTTATACAGACCACATTTCAGATGCTCAGGAACTTCACATGACTAAGGACTCATATATTAGAATGCAGATTTAGAATATTTCCATCATAAAGAAGTCACAGTGTTGTACTAGAGATAGTGTGGGGTGAAGACAGGCCATATCTTTGCCTTCATGGGATCCCATTTTCCTGGGAAGGCAGACAAGAAACAAACTAGAGCTGGGCATGGTGGCTTACATCGGTAATTCCAGCACTCAGGAAGAGGACTGCTATGAGTTTGAAGCAACCTGGGCTGCATGGTTAGTTTAAGACCAGCCTGAATTGCATAGCAAGACCTTGTCTCAAAAAAAACCCCTGAACTTCATATGGGGACTCTGTCTCAAATAAATAAAAGCATACATATATATGCATAATGTCAGAAAACTAAGTACTAAGAAAATGTCCGTGGGCTGGGGTATAGCTCAGGGTAAAGCACCTGCTCAGCATGCCCAAGGCCTTGGGTTCTATTCCTAGCACTGCAAAAAGAAAAGAAAAGGGACTGTGACATGATACAGTCTTTCTTTTTGGAGACTGGGTCTCTCTTTGTAGTTCAGATGGGCCCTGAACTCATTATGTAGCCCGGGCTAGCCTTGAACTCACAGTAATCCTCCTGTCTCTGCCTCCCCAGTGCTGGGATAATAGGCATGAGCCACCATGCCCAGCATTGTGGTATGTGGAATCAAACTTGGGACCTCGCTGTTGCCAGGCAGATGCTGGAACCACTGAGCTAAATCCCGGCCCATGATAAACAGTCATAAGATAAGATCAGCTCAACCACCAATTCTGCCATAGAGCTTTTCTTGAATCCCTCAGACCAAAATAATTTTGTTTTCCTCTAAACATCCATAGCAGTCTAAACCTTGATAATCACTTGTGTCAAGTGCTACTTTTTATGACTAGTATCTCTATACCTAGTCTTTAGGGTAGGTGGGTAATGAAACAGGAGCCTTTGGAAAGAATTAAGGACTCCTGAGTTGTAATCCTGGCTCCAGCTTTGTGGCTTTGTCCCTCTGAGTTCCTGTCACTATACCTATTTTATTTTCTTCACTGTATTTATTTCTACCTGACATCATATATTAGTTTACCACCTTATTTCCCTTCTAGAAGATCAGCCCTATGAGGAAGTGGATTTTTTGTTGTTTTGTTTTGTGCTAGACATGGAATCCAGGGTCTCGTGTGTCAAGCATGTGCAATTCCACTGTACTATAGCCTCTGCCCCAAGAGGCTGAATTTTGTGTTGTACTTTCTCCCAGTGTCTAGAACAGTGCCTAGCCCCCTGCAAGAGCTCAAATACTTGCTGAATCAGTTGTTGACCAACCTTGGTAAAACATTTCACCTTCTGAGGAATCTCATTTCTACCTCCTATGAACTGGGCTTGATAATACATGGGGGGAGGGGTTTCTCTTGAGGTCAGTGAGAGAATAATTCATCCTTGACCTGAGCCTGCCAGTGTGAAGCTCCAAAACTTATCCCCAAGCAGTATACCCACATCATTGTAAGACCTGAGCTCACAGCAGTGCAGCTTTCCTCAGCCAGTCTAAACCTCAAGCCAGCCCTTCTGAGCAGCATGAGGTCCAGCTGTCAGCCAGTCTGGCATTGGAGTGGCCGGAAAGCCCAGAGAGCCAAAACTCATGCTGTTCTTTCTTCTCCCAGGTGACTCTGAACAATGTGGAAGTCTGCAGTGAAAACATCTCCACTCTGAAGAAGACTCTGGAGGTACAAGGGCAACTGCTGTCAGCTTTCTGCAGCTGTGATTGTCTCATTTTCATAGATCCCTGCCCATTCATCCTGATGGGGACCAGACCATTCCCTGCCATAGGATCACATGTAGGGATTCACTGGTGATTGACATGGTAGCAAAGCACCTATAGAATAGTGGAGAAAGGTTTTGCCCAAGAGTTGGAAGATAAGAATTCAAATTAGAGACAGGTGTGGTGTTGTACTCCTATAATCCTAGCACTCTGGGAGATTGAGTCAAAAGGATCACAAGTCCCAAGCCCAGCCTGGGCAGCTTAGTTACTTAGCAAGCCTCCCAGTACTAGCAACAAAAATACCACACACACACACACACACACACACACACTCTCTCTCTCTCTCTCTCTCTCTCTCTCTCTCTCTCTCTCTCTCAGCTTAGTTACTTAGCAAGCCTCCCAGTACTAGAAACAAAAATACCACACACACACTCTCTCTCTCTCTCTCTCTCTGGTCTTCCAGCACATACTTGGCATGTGACCTTTACCAAGTCCCTTAATGCCCTGAAACTCAATTCTCTCATCCATGAAATGAGCACATCTGCCCTACTTTAAGTTTATTGGGCAAAATAGGGTGGAAAGAATTTTATAATAAAGTGCTTTTTATGATATCTGTTAATGTAAGAGATTAGATAAGGTTCACCGAGCCCTGTACAAAGCACACTGCTGTTATTTATTTAAGGAAAGCAGCAGGATATAATGGAAACTGTTTGGGCACTGAAGTGAGATACATGGAGTTCTACTTCCATTTGATTTCTGAGTAGTTGTGTGGCACTAGGCAAGTTCTGTAATCGCCCTAAGCTTCATCCCCTCATTTGTAAGAGACCGGGACCCCTGCTTCACAGGACTGTGGTGGGTTGAATGCAGTACTGTAAGGCACCTTGTCGTGAAAAGCATTCAGTGGGTGTTAACTGTAACCACAGTTCAAAAAATAACAGCATAGAACAGTTACTTTGCTGAGTGTTAGGACATTAGGTTCTCAGTTCTTCCCTGTCCTAGAGTCAGCCTCTGGGGAAAGGAGCTGGTGTGGAGTGGGGTTGGCGACTGAGGAGACTGGCGCCTCATCAGCTTTAGTTAGATTGGTGGGCACTTTTTTTTGTGTGTGTGTGTGTGATGGTGGTAGTACTGGGGATTGAACTGAGGACCTTTGCACTGAACCTTTTTTATTCTTTATTAGCCCTCCACACTGAGTCCCTTTTTACTAAGAGACAGGTTCTTGCCAAGTTGCCTAGGCTGGACTTGAACTTTTGATCTTCCAGTCTCAGCCTCCCAGTGCTGGTGTGACAGATATGACCATGTACCTGACTAATTTATGGTCCTTTTAATTATATTTTGGCTTCATCCATAACAGCAGTCTAGAAGATTTTGAAGTAAAATTTTGGAAAGTGTGAAAAATTCACAGGTGAGTCAGGTGTGGTAGTCCATAGGCATTGGGCCAAGCACGACATCTCATAAAACTGTCACAATCACCAAGAGAGCAGGAGTCCAGTTCCCATTTTTCAGACAGAAATAAAGGCTTGTAAACTAAATCATTTACCTGTGTTCACTTGACAAATAATAACTGAGCCAAGAATTGAACCTAGAAATGTGCAGCTCAAAAGGTACAAAATTTTTTTGTTATTTTTTCCTTCCCTGACACTGCTACCCTCATATTTCAGTGGGGAAGTGGGAGCCAAGTGGAAAACCACTCAGCCAGAATCCAGGTTTCCTTGCCTAGGGAGGCCATAGCAGTCTGGTTGCAAATTGACCTTCTCTGCACCCCTCAGTCCCTTGTCTTTGGTGTGTCCAGAGGTTTTAATGCTATATGCCATGTCTTCCTTAGAGTGACTGCACCAAACTGTTCAGCCAGGGCATTGGAGGGGAGCAAGCCCAAGCCAAGTTTGATAGCTGCCTTTCTGACTTGGCTGCTGTGTCCAACAAATTCCGAGATCTCTTGCAGGTAAGGCCCAGTTCACCTACTGCTAGGTTCTGTATCATGCTCTCAGAAGACATATTATCTGGCTAACTGTGGGTTCCACCAAGTGCAAGGAAATGGAGGAGGGAGGTGGGGTGGCATGCAGGCACTAAAGTTAAGCAGGTCTCTTGAGACTAAAGGTTCCACTATTTTTTTTAGCAATTCAGCTCTCACACTGACAAGCCATTATCTAGTCTCATCTCTTCTCCTGCTCACAAGGACAAGAGTCCTCAGAAAGATCCTCAGGAAACAAACCACATGGCTGCTCTGATCCAATGGTTGGCCTTAGATAGCACCAGGCACTCTGAAACCTCCGCTTGAGAGTTTATTAGATCAGCTGATGGGCCTCATCTCTAGACCTGAATCTACAGATCTGGATATGTTGCTCCTGATTCCCTTTATTAGTGTGCAGAAAGCCTCAGAGCTCAAGACAGCCCTGTAGTTAAAGAAGCGGGGCAGTGAGAGGGCAGAGTGGGGCACATGGGTCAGGTGTGTCTCTGTCCTGTCTCCATGCAGGAAGGGCTGGCAGAGCTCAGCAGCACAGCCGTGAAGCCGCAGGTGCAGCCGTGGATCAACACCTTTCTCTCCGTCTCCCACAACATTGAGGAGGTCAGCCTGGCCACAGCAACCACCTAGTCTGGGCCTCCTCCTCGCCCTCTTCCCCCAGCCAGAGGGCAGAGCAGCTGTCTGAATAGACTGGACCTTACCTGCTGCCCAGCCCACTGAGACAGGGTCCCTCTCAGGAAGCAGCTTGTTCCTGCAGTCAGAAGGCTCAGAAATATATGAAGGGGGTTTGTCTTGACCTAGCAAATCCCTGTTTATTTGTTGATTTGTTTGTAATGTGGTGCTGGGGATTGAACTTACAGCCTTCACACCTGAGTGGCATCTTAAGCCCTTTTTCTTTGTGTTTTGATACAGGGTGTTACTAAGTCTGCTATTACCAGGCTAGACTTTAAACTCATAATTCTCCACAATCCACCTGTCCCAACCTGACAGAACACTGGGATTGCAGGTGTATGCCATCGTGCCTGGCTTACTGAAGCTGTTTTTCGCCTCACCTGCCATAGACTAGGTAGCTTTTGTCGCCTAGCTGAGTGACTTTACTCCTGTGGAACATGAGCTGCAGGAGGGAACGATGGGCTACTGCTCTAGCCAGGACTGTTTGCTGGCTGGAGGTTCCCTGATCCAGCAGCAGATTCTGCCAGCCTGGGGATCAAGCTGATTTTAAATTTAGAGGTATCAGAGCTGGGTGTGGTGGCACACACCTATAATTCCAGCACTCTGGAGGCTGAGCGAGGACTAACTGCCAGTTTGAGCCAGACTACAATGCAGAGCAAGATTCTGTCTCAAAAAACAAAAAAATATATATATATAAAAGAAAAATAAACTAAAAGCATCAAGCTACAGGTGTGCAGGACCTCTCATACTGTTTTCCTAGAGAGGAAAAGGCAGAGTAGGGGTGAATGGTACTTCTGAGATAAAAGTCCTAGATACCTAGGACAAAAGCTACCTAGTCTATGGCAGGTGAGGCGAAAAACAGCCTCAGTAAGCCAGGCACAATGGCATACACCTGCAATCCCAGTGTTCTGTCAGGTTGGGACAGGTGGATTGTGGAGAATTATGAGTTTAAAGTCTAGCCTGGTAATAGCAGACTTAGTAAAACCCTGTATCAAAGCACAAAGAAAAAGGGCTTAAGATGCCACTCAGGTGTGACTCTGCCTCTCCTTGCTTCCTGGTAATAGGAAGAATTCAATGACTATGAGGCCAATGACCCTTGGGTACAACAGTTCATCCTTAACCTGGAGCAGCAGATGTCAGAGTTCAAGGTGAGTAAGGGCTTCCAGAATTACTACCACACTAGAACCTGTGGTCTGTCTCTCCGGGGGCAGACTGCAAGCCTTCCCATGCCCTGCAACTGTCCAATCCCCCTGGAGATTACACTGGGGAATGGGAGCAGGGGGAGCACCCATGGATGTCATACCTCTGCAGGCCAGCCTGTCTCCGGTCATCTATGACAATCTGACTAGCCTCCTGACCAGCCTTGTTGCTGTTGAATTAGAAAAAGTGGTGCTGAAATCCTCCTTCAACCGGGTAAGATCAGGGGCTTCTCATCTCCCGAGGGAAATGTCACACCGAGCCTCTGCCATCTGTAAATCCTGTGTATCTTCACCCAGTCCTGCTCTGGCTTCTGAGGCCCAGAGCACAGTGTACCTATAGCACCCACCTGAGGCTCAGCTGGGGCTGGCTCTGCTTAGCCATATGGCTAGGCTTACACAGATACTAAGGCATCTGTTCTGCAGCTAGGTGGGCTACAGTTTGACAAGGAGCTGAGGTCACTCATTGCCTACCTTACCACAGTGACCACCTGGACCATCCGAGACAAGTTTGCCCGGCTTTCCCAGATGGCCACGATCCTCAACCTGGAGCGAGTATGTGGGAAAGATGATTACAAAAGTCCCTGCCACTCCTTCATATCTGCCAGCATCCCTCCCCTCCTTAGGCACCCCTGCCTTGCCCAGTATACCCCCACCTTGCTGATTGGTCTCCATTCTTTCCCACAGGTGACTGAGATCTTAGATTACTGGGGTGCCAACTCTGGCCCATTGACCTGGCGCCTCACCCCTGCTGAAGTACGCCAGGTGCTGGCTCTGCGCATAGATTTCCGGCATGAAGACATCAAGCGGCTGCGCCTGTAGGGACCACAGTGAGCCTACCCAGCCCATCACTTCAGCACCTGCTCCCTCAGCAGCCACAGCCAAAGAGCCGTGTGTATCTTCCAGGAGCTCTCATAGCCCGGACCACTCCACTCTGTCAGCAGGAAACAGGCTGAACTCACTCCACATTCACCCTCAGACCTTGCTGGGTGTGCTTTGGGGGAGCCTTTGCCCACCAGAAGATGGGGAAGACCAAAGCAGGCCGTGTGGGGGTTGGGCCAGGCCAGCCTTCTGTATGGGCAGTCATTCTCTGGTCCCAAACTGGGGCAAATAAACTGCCCGTGCCAGCCCCAAAGGACCCGCATGCATATGGGGCTTAAGAATCAAGGCTGGGGCCGGGGAGTTAGCTCAGTGGTTCCGGCGCCTGTCTCGCAAGCGCAAGGGCCCGGGTTCGATTCCCCGGTAACCACATAACAATACTGGGTGTGGAGACTCCACACCCAGCAGCAACCAGTACCACATACCACAGTGCCGGGCGTGGTGGCTCACGCCTGTAATCCCAGCACTCAGGAGGCAGAGGCAGGAGGATTGTGATGTGAATTTGAGGCTGAGCTCAGGGCCAGCCTGAACCACAAAAGCGAGACCCTGTCTCAAAAAAAAAACAACAACAACAAAAAGAATCAAGGCTGGCACCAAGGAGAGGCTGTGATGTTTAAGAATAAATTTCAGAATAAAGACTGCTGAAATGCCAGTATGCTGGTTCCAGGGAGGGCTGGCTCCACTGGGGCAGGACAGGCCCATGGTCACTGAGATGTGAAGTCAGATCCCTCAGGCCTTGGCCTCCTCCCACACCTCCCAGTCACTCCAGGACCCTCATCCAGTCCTGGCCCTTCACATTCACTTGTGGACCCACAGCACTACAGACTGGGTCATCTCAGGGACAGGTTTTCACAGTGCCAGGGGAAATAGGAATTGCTCCTAGCAAAAACAACAGGTTTCTGAGCACATCTTGCAAAATGAATTTATTCCAAGGATATCAGTCTTGAGAGCCCCTGTCTACAAGCACTGCTCAGTTGGCACTGTCTGGATTGCTGGCTAAGACCTGAGTTGGTAGGAACTTGCTACAGAACCAGACCTGTTTAGTGCCACAGACCTGGGAGTGGAGCCCCACCCTCATCTTCAGGATACCAGTGGAGTCTTAAACATGGAATCTGCAGCCTTAACTCAAGCCACAGGAGATGCGTCAAAGGGCCTCTGGTCAGCCTTCCCAAGGGACACCAGCCATCTGCTATGGCTGGTTGTCATTCCTTCTCCCAGAACCCTAGTGAACAGAGAAGGCCAAGTCTGCACTGGGCCATGTGATTAAAGGCCACGTGGACACTGAGCTTTGGTCCTTAGTCCGGATGTAACCAAAACCAAGCCTTAGCCACTGTCACCAGGAGGTGCGGTCCTGTCCCCAAACACTGCCATCCTTGCCTAAGTCTTGCTTTCTGTGGGACAGATTCAAATAGCTGGGTGGGGACTTCAAGCTGAGAGCCCCCACAAGGGAAGGAAAGGCACGGTAGCTACAGCTCTGCTGTTACTACTCAGAGGCCCAGCCCGTGGTGCATGGCATCAGGTGGAGACCTCAGTCCCCAGAAGGCGCAGGCTCAGGCCTTGAGTGTCCACTTCCACCAGGTGGACGCTACAGTTGCCAAGGCCCTGGAGAGAACAGAAGATTGTTAGGGGCCTCTGGGCAACTCTTAGGCCTTCTGGAGCCTGAGGACAGGGCTAGGGGACTGCGGATACAGCCCTGGTGAGCTGGCAGGCCAACTTCCCCTATCAACCCCAACACCATCCTGTACCTCAGTCTTGGCCAGCACAGCCTCCACAACTTCCTTTTGCCGTGGTTCCTTAGTCAGCAGATAGAGAAAACCCCCGCCACCTGCCCCTGCCAGGCTCTGGCCATGCACATAGGGGGCCAGGACATCCATCATGCGTTGCACAGCCAGGGGCTCACAGCCTGGAGCCATGAGCTTTTTCTGCTCCCAGTAGGAGTTCAGGTACAGGCCCAGAAGAGGCAGGCTTCCTGTGGGCGGGCCAGAGTAAGGAGTTAGGTTCCCCTGGCCTAGGCATTCAACACCCCTTTATGGAGTGAACAAAGTCCAAGTATCTGGGTAGCCTAGCTTCAGTGCTGGTTGGAAACAGGCAGTAAAGCCTCCTGCCTAGAGCTGTGGACTGAAGTGCACAAACCAAACAACATGGTACCCGTTACCCAGAGGAACACAAGTGGAGCCCTGCTCTGATCAATTCCCTGCACTCCCTCAGGGCCAGGCCTCTCCCCTAGCTCCTTCATGGCAGGTGGGGCTAAAGGACCCTTCCCATGAAGCAGGTTTGGTCCTGTGATTCACCTTCTGTCTTTGTGACACTCAGGATTAGACAGAATTCTGTCCCCAAAACCTAATATCAGATGCCTATGCTGAGCCTTGCAATAGCCTCTGAGATCTTAAGTGACAAGGTGCTCACTCCTGATACGCTGACCTCACCTTGGCGGAAGGCTTCAGCACACTCCTCTGTCTGCCGCACCAGGCTGTGGGCATTGTGTACAACGGCAGGCAGCCGGGCATACCAGCTCCTCAGCACATCCTGAGGAGGCACGAGGAGGTGCCCTAAGGGTCCCAGCCCAACTGAGCTGTCTGCTTCCCTCACCCTAGGAGGTGCAGGATGCCACAGTTACCTGTACTTACCTGCAGCAAATTCCGTGCCAGGCGGGTCTTGCCAGTGTACACCAGTAGCAGGTGGTCATTGAGTTTCTGGACAAAGCCATCAGGCACAGTGATCTCTTCCACCTCCACCTTCAGTGGCAGCTGGGCCCGGGACCGCCCCACCTTGATGCCAGGCATTAGGCCACCCACCTGGTCCTGCCAGCCACCACCTGCGAGCCCAGGGCTTTGTCATTGTTGAAGCCTATTTGGCCCACCCAAGGTTCCTGGCCATTCACTCTTGGGTAGGCCAGCTGGACTGATGAGCTGTGTGGTTCCTGGAGGGAACAAGCCAACTCCAGCAAGGGAAGGGGCTGCAGTACAGAGCAGAGCCTAGAGTTCACAAGACAGGCCTCTCAGCACAGACCTAATGTGTAAATGGAACTGGAGCACACCACATCCAGAGCTGTACACTAACCTCCCCTTCACAGGGGAGTTGAGTCAGAAATGAAGGAACAGGGCTTTCTTGTGATTTGATGAGCCCCTGTACCCCATCTACCTCTTAGTTTTCTCTTAACTTGAAAGAACTGTATACATCTTGCTTTAGTAATGAGAAATATGATCTCCTCTATATAAGAATGACAAAGTCAGGTGCAGTGGTTCAAGTCTGTAATCTTAGACACTCAGGAGGATGAGGTGGGAGGATCACAAGTTCAAGGGTTGCCTGGGCAACTTCACGAGACCCTATCTCAGGAAATATTAAGAGAACTAGGGATGTAGTTCAGGGGTAAAGCACTTGCCTAGCATATGCAAAGAATGAAAGGGACACGCAGAAAAAACAAAAGCTACTTCTTGGACAGGCTCTCAGTTGGGGTGGGGAGGTACTGAGATATATCCCCAGTCCTTTATTTTGAAACAGGAGCTCACTAAGTTGCCCGGGAAGGACTTGAACTTGTGATCTTTCTGCCCAGCCTCCCTCAGTGCTGGGATACAGGTCTGTACCACTGTTACCAGACCCTCAACATTTCTTTTTTGTATCAGGGATGGAACTCAGGACGTTGCACTTGCCAGTCAGACATGGTGCCACTGAGCTGCATCCTCAGACCTAGGCCCTCAATACTGAGGGAGGGCTTAGAAGGGCTAACATATAGACTGCAAATGGCAGGGTGCAGCTGAGACTTTAGCTACATTCTCCTGATCCTAATATCCATCTCCATTTCACCTCCTGACTGTCAGGGGAAGGACCTTGTTTTTGCCTATTTGATCCCTAGGACTCAATAAATAGGTATCAGCTGACCAAATGAAGACCTTGAACCAAAAGTTCCACAAAAGGAAATGGAACCATGGAACCCTGTAGCAAATGACTACCTATTATGGGATGTGAGTCACAACAATGAAAGAAGGGGACTGGAAGAAGGGGCCATCATCAGGCAGCTGCATGTCTCGATGGCAGCTTCCTTCCAGCATCCTGCTGAGAGAAGGCCAGAGTGAACAGAACCCTAGAATCGAGCCAGTTAAATCTCTGACTGCTTGCTCCATTTGTGCACAGATTCCACTGTGCCACTGTGGCCAGGAGAGAACCCTGGCAGCAGGAACATCCTATTAGATCATAGCCTTGGCTGGGTCCTTGCTGCCCCACCATATGGCCGGGACCAGTGTGGGTACAGATGATCACTCCCCAAGGGACAGGCAAGTTGCCAGGAGGATAGGCAAAGGGTCCATCCTCTATTCCAAACCCAGCTCCGGCCTGCAGGCCCTAAAGGGAAACCTGGATACTGGCTCACAAAGACTAGCACTTGAGCGAGTATGGTGGTACACATAGGTAATCCCAAAACTTTAAGGAGCAGCAGCTATGAGGCTACTAGAAAATCCCATGCCAATACAGAAGAGCCTCCAAAAGTCTGTTGGAAGGTATCAGAGACCTCCCTCTGCCCTGGACCACACATACCTGTGGTGAGTACCTGCTCTAGGTGCAGCACTGCGTGGATCAGAGCCTCTGTGCATACAGCCCGACCTGCAGCCCGTTGCAAGGCAGCCAGGGCAGCGCCAGCCAGGATGCTACTAGTGCCTGCAAGGTGCAGAAGGGAAGTGCCAGGCATGACTGCCTCTGGTCAGCTCAGTCCCATCGCACAGGCCAGGGAGGGGGAATCAGGTGAGGCCAGAGAGCTGTGACACAATGGGCAGACCACAGGGCAGGTCCCACTCACCGAGGCCAGAGCCGTGGGGCAGCTCAGACCACGTGTGCAGCTCGAAGCCACCCCCAAAGGTCTGCAGCAGCTGCTGGCACAGTGTGAGCTCAGAGCGGACATGCACAATCCCGGCACAGATGAAGGCCGCCTTCAGCAGGGCCCCTGCAGGGGGAAGGGCACAAAGCAAAGTATTTGGTCTCTTTGGACACCAGTCCAACAGCCTACCTCCCCCAGCAATTTCCCAGCACAGAATGGGCACATCTGGTGGGACAAAGGCCTAGCAGTAGTCCAAATCCCATCCTCAGGCCACAGAAGGGCCCACAGGCTCCCTAACATTTTTTTTCCTGTGCCTGGACATACCCAGGCAGGCTAACTGCAGTCCTCTCCTTAGGACTCTGCAACCACACTGGCTAGCCCTCAGGCCAGGCCCCAGTAGCCTATAACCCCCTACAGAAGGATCTCCAGGGTCTGTACCCACCAACAGCTGTTCTGGGGTACCCTGACCTGGCGCATGGGGCTGGCAGTAATCCTGCAGGTCATCCAGACTCCGGCACACTATCTTCACAGCCTTCTCATCCTGCCGAGACCCCACCGCCAGCCACAGCTCAGGCTCCATGATGCGGCGGGCCTTGGCCCCGATGGGCCGACAGCCATCCACTCGCACGGCCAGGCCCAGCACTGCCCCACCAAGCTCATAGGCAAGAGGTGGTGTGTCACTCCAGCCCCCTATGGCAGTTTGATAAGCTGATCACAGAGGCTGCCAGCATGGCCCTGGGGAAGTTACCCTCATCCCCACTCCCACAAGGGGCTCACCAGAGAAATCCACACGGGCTGGACACTCAGCCACTACCCATTGCCTAGGTGCTGGCAGCTCTACCGGCTCCATGGACACAAAGTGCTGGGCTGTCATCACAGCCTGGCGGATCAGAATCTGCCCAGCCCCCTCATAGTGGCGAGCAGCTCGGACCAACAAGGCTGGCCTGCGAGGAGGGAAAGCAGATACCTGCATGGAGCCCCAAGCTGAGGAAAGACTGCCTGGTTTGGGGGATCTGCTGCTCTCCTCCCTGGGATGCCACCATCATGAACTACTTCTCTAAAAGGCCAAAGCACCCACCTGCTCAGCCACTTGTCCCTCTCCTGGGCAAGTGCCTTCACACCCCCTGCCAGATCTCTACACTCCAGATACGAGAAGGCCCGTACCCACTCAGGGTTGGCAGCTGGCCCACTCCGTAGGCCTCCCTGGCCCTCTGCCATGCAGCCCAGCACATCTGCCACACAGGCTAGAGCCCGAGCTGCCACTCCAGGGTCTTGGGCCCCTGCTGCAACTGAAGGACCAGAAGTTAGAAATGCTGGGGAGGGGGGCTAGCCTCCAACACCTCGGCCCCAAGGCTACTCCAGGAACTCCAGACGCCTCACCCTCCCAGATTTTCCCTATGACAAATCCCTGCTTGGGAATACCCCACCCCTGCCCACCAGGGTTCTGTCATCCTGCCAGCCAGGCCCAGACATACCCCTTCATTTCCACCCAGAGCACCCCTAGAAATTAAAAACTCAGACATCAAACCACTTAGGTTCAAGTCTCAGTGTCTCCAGGTGAGAAACTTAACAGGAATGATGTTCTAGTGTCACTGTTCTGAGGGACCCTTAAAGAGGCAAGTGCTACCTCATGGCTGGGACTCTGAGTCCCCAGTCAGTGTATCTGGTACCCTAGGCAGAGTTAAATCCACCAGAGCATTGGGGAGCTCAGCACCCATGTCCTGGACCACCAGCACAAAACATGAAGTTCTCCCCACACTGACCACCCAGAGGCCCAGCCTCTCACTCAAAGAGATGAATCCTCCCAGAAGCCTAAAGTAAAGTGTCTCTCCATTGCAGTAGAGATGCTTGGTTCTCTAGTCGCCTCAGTGCATGGCCGAGGAAAGGTGACGCTGGCCTGACCTCCCAGTTTCAACACCCAGCACACTCACCCTGGTCTAGAATGGCCAGCAGGCGCTCAGGACAGCCCTCGTGGACAGCAGCCCGGATCAAGGGATGCAGGCTGAGGTCCTGCCGGGTCTCCAACACATGCTTTGCCTTCCGCAGGGCCTGGAGGAAGAACAGGTCCCGGCGAGAGGCCAGTGTGGCGGCCCGGTCCAGGTGTGGCTGCAGCTGCTCCCAGGACAGGCGCCAAGAGGCTCGCCAGGCCTGTAGGGCCTTGCTTCCATCCTCCTGGGGGTCCAGCATCCACAGCATGTCCTGAGGCCCCGGGGCCCGGGACGGGTGGAGCACAGGAAAGAGCCGGGCATTGAGAAGGTGACGCTCTGTGGGGGACGTGCCTGGGTCCCACAGATCCCAATCTCTGAGGTGGGGAGAGGTTCATTAGTGAGAAGGAACCCACAGCTCCTGTCTCCTGCCCAGGCCCTCACCGGCCTGTCCACTCACAAGGACAGCATGAGTAGGCAATACCACGGGAGGCCATGCGGCCTTGCCACCTTTCCCAGGCCACTGGAAAGTCTGAGAACAGCCAGGCAATAGGAACAGCCCAAGGGGGAAGTAATGGAGGGAATCCTGCTTCCCCGAACTTCCCAGGCTCAGTGGGATGACATAGGGGCTACTCTGGCTCTGGGGAAGAGACAAGCCTCAGAGCACCGGCCACCCCACAGAGGCTCTCCAGGATATCCACCTTACCGGACGCCTGTCTTCTTGAAAAATTCACTCCAGGGCCTGTTGAGATAGGTGCCTGACCCTTGTCTCTAGGGGAGAGGGGAAGCACTTAGGGTGTGGACTTAAGGCACGAGGTCAGAGGCCAGAGGCCTGCTCCACTAGGGCCCGAGACCCCTGCGCTGACACCACCTCAGCGCCCCCCCAGGTGACAGGAATGTGGATGGATCCAGGACCCTGACTCAGGGTCAGTAACTCACTGTTACTGGCTCTGGGGCAAGCTGAGCCACCTCCCCTCGCGGCTGAGCCCCAGCCTGTCAGCTGGGGATCCGAGTCTCACTTTGGCCCCTGGCAGAGCCTGCTGAGACTCTCCTGGCACCACCCGCCCACGGCCTGTCCCTCAGGCTGGGTCTCAGATGTCCCTGCTGTGGGGGAAGGACCAAACAGATCCCCAGAGATCCCCCAAAACCTGAAGACATCGCCGAGAGCATGGAAAGCAGGCACCTACTTCCCAGCTGTCTAGACGGCCAACAAGGGTGAAGGCACGGCCTGAGCAGCCAGGCAGCTGCACGCAGTGTCCCTGGAGGACAAGGTCGTGGAGCTCTAGGCCACACAGCGCCTTGGACTGAGCAGTGTCTAAGTTACTCAGGAAGCAGCCAGCACCGATGTGAATGGGGCCCTACAAGGAAGAGGGTAGGTATCCTGGGCACGGAGACACTGGCTCTTTGCCATCCTCACTCTGCCCGCGCTCTCCGGCCTCACCCGAAGGTGGCAGTGCTGGATGACACTGCCCGGCCCCAGGTGGACTGGACCCTCCAGCAGGCAGCTGACCACGGAGCTTCCCATCTCCAGGAGCTGCGGTTCCTGTGACACCAAGGTGGAGGACCATGAGGACCACAGACCAGGGGCTCCCAGATCCTCCCCAGCAGTGAGGCAGCAGGGCACACTGTTCCCTCAACCTCCCCCAGCCCAGCCTGAGACCTCTCCTCGTCACACCTGCCCAGCATTCCCACCCCACCCCCAAGGCCAGCTCTGAGCCACCTGCCCCCTTCCGCAGCACCATGGCACCAACCCAAGCCCATCCCTTTACATGTGCCTGTGTTCCCCAGCTTCCCCATCAAGCACCCCTCAACGTAAAATCCTGACTTGACACCCACTGCCTCCATGCTCTTGCAATGTACACCTCTTTGGGCCTTCAGTGTCTCACGTGAAAGTGGAGATGACACTTCTCCTCATAGGTAATGTGTTCTCACTCCTTTCCCTGGTGCCCACAGCCCACCTGACCCCAGGCATCTGGCAGGCACCTCTGAGGGGCAGGCAGGTCTTACCTCCACCTGGGAGTGGACGATCTGCACCCTGGGGACCCTCGGCAGCATGAAGCTGCACAGGAACTCACTGGCTGAGGAGGTCATGTAGCTGTAGCTGCCGTCAGGGACATATGCTGTAAAGACACAAATACCGACCCCAAACCCATGCCCGCTGCAACTCTGATGCCATCTCAGACACTAGGAGAGAAGGTATATGGTGATGAGCCTGCTGGGCTAAAGGGGACACTGATGTCCATAGGTGCCATAGCTTGCTCAAAGCCTGTCAAGAAGACAGATTCCAGGGACCAGGGAGTTATCTCAGTGGTTCCAGTGCCTATCTTGCAAGTGCAAGGACCAGGGTTTGATTTCCCGGTTAACCACATACCATACTGGGTGTGGAGACTCACACCCAGTAGTAATCAGTACCACCTACCACAGTGCCGGGCGTGGTGGCTCACACCTGTAATCCCAGCACTCGGGAGGCAGAGGCAGGAGGATTGCTGTGATGTGAGTTTGAGGCTGAGCTCAGGGCCAGCCTGAACTACAAAGTGAGACCCTGTCTCAAAAAAAAAAAAAAAAAAGAAGACAGATTCCAGCTAGAGCCCAGAAAAGACAGGAAGAGGGATATCTCAGTGGGAGCAGAGGTACCTCATTCTCAGGGTCCTCAGCCAATGGTCTCCCCACCCCAACAACAGAGAGACACACACCCATGGTGAGAGGCTGATCACGAAGCTCCATCCACAGCTGGGTCCGGGCACCCTGCAGATAATCTGCCACAACCACGTCCCCTTGCCCCATCTCTGGGGGTCGCCCAGCCAGGAAGTCCTCTCTGCTCACATTCCGAGCCATGCAGAGCAGGATGTCGAAAAACAGAGACAGCTGGAGTGAGGATGAGGAGCACACTTACTGTTGGAGCAGGACTGAGCAATCCTGAGGCTGAGCTGGACAGTCCCATCAGCAGAGATGCTGACCCAGAGAAGAGCTGGCTGTGGTCATGGTACCTCAGCCCCACCCCAGGGCCCTCAGTTGCCCCTCCCATCCCCCGTCACCTGGACAGGCTGGGCTCCGGAGTCCAGGCCCATGTAGGTGCAGGCATCCAGAGGTGGGCTCACGTGGGTGGCCAAGAGGTGCTCAGCAGTCTCCACAGAGAAGAAGACAACCCCAGAGACCTGGAGGAACCCCAAGGGTCAGGTGCGGAACCGGGGCCAGGCTCGCCATAACGGGGTGGGGGGCACAATGTACAGATGGGCCATGCAAGGCCAGGTTCTATGCCAGCCAGGGACCATGGTCTTCTGAGCCACCCAGCACCTGGCCTTCAGACTTATTTGGGGTACCTCCCACCCAGGCACCTTGCAGGACTGCTTTCAATTCTCAAGACTCCTCTAAAACCCAGTCTTCCACCTCCCCTGAGCAAGTCCAAGGCTGTTCCCCAAACTCCTTCATTCTGCAATGAGTCTGGGTCTCTGCGTCCTCCCAACCGCACCACCTGTCTCATTCAGAACAAGACCCTGAATCCTAAGGCGTCCCTTCCTCAGATTCTGACTCCAGCTGCTCCCCTGAATGCCAACTCCAGAAACTTGTTCAGTTTCTGGCTCTAGCTGCCCTGGAATCTCCTAGAAGGAACAGAACTCTTCCCCAAGAAGGAAAAGAACTCCGTCCTCTATCCCAAAAGGTTCCCAAAGGTCCCCAACCTGGCAGCCATACCAGTGGCACCTGCCCGTCAGGTCTGACACAACGCTGTATCTCCGCCTCAGTGCCCTGGTAGTAAATGTCCAAAACGAATCCCTATGTCAGGGGAGGAACAGAGTTAGGGAAGGGAGCAGGAGGGGACCAGGAAGGCAGCACAGCCACAGGCGTCACCAAGTGAAAACTTAAGAAGCAAGTCTGGCAGGTACTTAGAGGGGCACACAGCACCTGAGACTTCCACCTACAGATGGCTGAGAACAGACTTTGATCGTCTTCACAGCCCCAGGGCCCAAGCACAGAGCCTGGCATGCATCCAGTGTGAAATGCGGGTTGGGAATAGAGCAAGAGAGCCCCGGAGCTGCGCCAGGCTGGCTCCGCTGGCCCCGGGGCAGCACCTGGGAGTCTGTGAGGTAGACGCCGTGATTCAGAGCGTAAGCTGGGCTCCCAGGAAGGGCGATCACTCTGGCTCCCTGGAAGCTGTCCCAGCAGATCCCTGTGAGGAGTATCCCAGTCAGGAGGCTTCCACAGTCTCAACACAAGGCAGGGAGTTCCCCAGCCAAGAGGAAGCAGGAGCCCAGGACCAGGGCATCCAGGCACCCTACAGTAGGGAAACACGGCAGACAAAGCCAAAGGGACAGTGCTCTGGGGGAATGACAAGTCTTCCTCTCCCAAAGTTCTTCCGCAGAGCCCTATGGGGACTGTTATGTCCATTCCACAGACAGGAAGAGCAAGGCCCAGCAGGAGAAAGCCTGCCTCTTGGTCTGACCTTCGTTCTCCCACCACAGGCCTCCTTTCCGAACAGGGCAGTCATACAGGCTCAGAGACACAGAGCCAGCCCCGGCTATGGCGAGGGGAGGGAGACCTAAGCGCTTGAGGACTCACCAGGGTTTGCAGGGACAGACAACAGCATGTCGGTGCTGCAGACCCACACGCCCGGTGGGGAGCCTGGGCCCAGCTGCAGGGACAGCAGGAGAGAGAAAGGAGGGTGCAATTAGTGGCCTGTCCTGCTGGCTCTATCTCATCCAAAGGAAGTCTGCTGTTGAAGTGTCGGGGCTCTCCTTACTCCACCCGGTGCCACATCCCCCTCAAGGACACCAACACTGACTTCTTTTTTTTTTTTTTTTTTTTTTTGGAAACCGGGTCTCACTTTGTAGTTCAGGCTGGCCCTGAGCTCAGCCTCAAACGCACATCACAGCAATCCTTCTGCCTCTGCCTCCCGAGTGCTGGGATTACAGGCGTGAGCCACCATGCCCAGCATTGTGTTATGTGGTGCTGATTGCTGCTGGGGTGAGTCTCCACGCCCAGTATTGTATGTGGTTACCAGGGATCGAACCCGGGTCCTTGCGCTTGCAAGACAGGCGTCGGAACCACTGAGCTATATCCCCAGCCCCCAACACTGACTTCTTGAGGCTCTGAGTGACTCTGGACACCCCGAAGCCGTTCTTCCCTATGTCCCCCATCTGAGCCAGCACAGCCACTGAGTGGCTGGGACAGGGACCTGAAGCCACCACCCAGCTTACCCGGTGGGTCATCACGTCTAGTAAGCAGTCCAGGTTGCAGACCAAGGCCTCCACAGGGGCCTGGGGGTTCTCCACAGGGAGGCAGGTGAAGGCCCGGCCACAGTCATCAAAGGGGAAGTCTCTGCCCTGGGTAGGAACAGGGATGAGTGGGGAACCGCTGAGGACAGAAAACCTGGGATACCTCGCCAAATGGGCAAGGGTGGCAAGCACTGAACACAGGGTTATGAAAAATATTACCTGGTTATTCTCCCTTACACTTTTCTAAATTGACACAACCACAGTGAGAAATTAGAATGTGCACATACGCAAAAAGAAAAACTATCCCTCGGGGGTATTAACTACTACTCTTATCCTGAGGTACCTTAAATGATATCTTGTCATTTTTTTAAACTAGAAATTGAACCTAAGGCCTTGTTTTGACTCTGCCAGTGGTTACATACCCTCCCCCTTTAAAAATTTTTTATCTGAAGACATGGTCACGCTAAGTTGTTCAGCCAGGCTTGGAACTTGTAATCCTCCTGCCTCAGCCTCTGCATAGCTGGGACCACAGGTGGGCACCATTTTCCTCAGGCTTTTAGGCATATTTTCTTTAAATTTTTTTAAACAAATATAAGACTATTCTGAAAAGGCACAGATGAGGGAATTTACATGGAGGCAGGTGTGCACAAGTACAAGCGAAACTTGTAAGGCTGGCAATTGTGCCAATGTCATTATCTTGGCTGGAATATTAAATCATAATTCTGCAAAATATTACCTCTGGGGATATCTGGGCAAAGTCTACAAAGATTTTTCTCAGTATCATTTCTTGCATGTGGATCTATAATTATCTCAATCCAAATTCCAATTAAACTGAGATCATTCCATACAGATTGCCATCATCTAGCTATTTCCACTTAACAGTGAAAATCCATTTCACTGAGCTCGTGGAGCGGGCCAGGCCTGCTGCGAGCACTTGTGTGGATAAGCACATCTGTACCATGTCCATGTCCACATGGAGGAGAAACTGCTCCCATCCTCAACTTTAAGGAAACTGAAGCCTACAAGGAGTCGAGGGACCCGCAACATCACAGTGCTGACAAGTCTCACTGAACAGAGACAGATAGGCCTGTTGATAAATTTCACCAGGAGGTATGCTGTGTGGGTTTAGCCAATTCCTAATTTTTTGACATTTAGATCGATTCTGATTCTTCTGAACTTGCAACATGAACACTTTGCACACAGACAATGGTAAGATACTGAAATCTGACCCATACCCTGAGAATCAGGGCTCCAACCCTCCCCAGAGCCCATGCCCCAAATTCACCATATGCAGGATGAGGATCCAGGCAGAGTGCAAGACATCAGACGTGACCACCTGTTATAGGAAGGAGAGCTCTGTTGGCAGAAGCCTTGCGCAGATGGCACCCGAAGGATGGCGACCTCTTGAGGATCCTTGAGGGAAGGATCCACTCAATCAAAGCCCAATCGGGTACGGAAATGGGCAAAGGTAAAATCAAGACCACTGGCGACAGGCAGGCTCAGGGCAGCCCTGGCCCCTCCTGGATACGAGAATCCAGCTGCCCTACACTTGGGCCACACCCCCTACCCTCGCCTGGGAAGACCCTGGAGTGTCAGCTCCATGGCAACCACACGGTGTTCCTGTCCCTCCACCTCACCACCGCACACTGATGCCTGCCCCACCTTCACCCTCTACACCAGGTGGGGTTTGCAACCTGAGGGCCTGAGTGAGTGGTCAAGGGTGTGGGACACAGCCCAGTGGGAACACAGACTCACGCTGCCCAGCACACAGAGGCCAGGCAGGAAAGTCTGGGGTGTGAGACCTTGGAACTTCACAGGAAGAGACAGAAGCCTCCCACTGAGCACTGGCCCCAGGGGCCGCCTGCCTTTTGTTTTCTCCCACACCTTTGTGTATTACTGCACACTGGTTACACGGTTTCATTTTGGCAGCTTCATACGTAACTCGTAATGTATTTTGATCATTTTCACTGTTTCACATTTCTGGGAATTTCAATGTATATGATACATTCTGATCATACCCACCTCATTACTTCTCTTCCCCCTCTGTTTTTTGCCCTTCCTCGTCTCCCTCTTTCTTATCATCTTTTTTTTGAGTCAGCATCTTGCTATGCAGTTCAGGCTGGCCTTGAATTCACTACGTAGTGCAGGCTGACCTTCCAGGGGTCCTCCTGCCTCAGTTTCCCAGGTGCTGGGACTACAGGCTCTTGTCATCTCTTTTAGACACTGTATTCCATCTAGATATGGGCGCCACGAGTATCCTAACTTAGAGACTCAAAAACACTAGCCAAGTACTAAACTGGCCCAGGGACTGGAGCCAGAGTAGCTGGGACTTGAAGGCTATGTCATGTGGTTCCAGCGGGGACTCGGCCGGCCACGCAAGGCACTCACAGTGAAGCCTGCGCGGGCACTCAGGTGTTCAGCTGCCACCAGCAGCGCGTTGAGGGTGGCTCCACCGCTGCCCACGCGCACCTCAGGGTCCTCGACAGCCAGTAAGAGAGTCCCGGCGGGGATCTGCTCCCGCTTCCGCCGCACCTCGAGCTCTGTGGACAAAGTGCAGGACACACACCAGACTCACACACTCCCCTGCTCTAAGGTACCTGGGCCAGCCTGGGAACGGTCATTATTTGGTTTCTTTTGTTTTGTTTGTTTGACAAAGAGTGTCACTACATAGTTCAGGCTGGTATTTCCTGTGTGACCTCAAATGGCCTTAAACTCACAACAATCCTCCTGCCTCAGCCTCCCAAGTGCTGGGATCACAGGTGTGCACCACTATATCCAGCTCATTGTTTGGTTTCTTTGATTCAGAAGCATATCACAAGATAATTCAATTACTTTGAGCCAACTACTATTACTGCTGTCCTACAAATGAGGAACCTGAGGCATAACCAGGTGACATGGCATGTACAAGGCCCTGAGGTGAGGAAGCAGTGGAGTTGGTCTCAGGTAAGGTGTGCCAGATTCCTGGGGCTGTAGGTCTCAGGAGAGAATGGGGTTGGGAAGTTCTAGGTAAAGGGAAGTGACCTACCTCTCTGAAAGACCTGGACACTGTCTTTGTACTGGCAAGTCAAGATGATGACTGTCCAGTCGACCCCCTCCGGCTGCCCCATTCTGGCCCAAAGGCTGGGGTTTCCTGAGGAAGCAATAATGGGTATATGTGAATATTTATGTTATCATATTCTTGATATACAATTTTATAAACTCTAATATAAATACAGATTCTTCTGTCTGCCACCACCTTCACCCAAAAAACTCCCTCATAGCCTATAATCCCAGGGCTCTAGAAGACTGAGGAAAGAAGACTGTAAGCTCAAGCACAGCCTGGGCAATATACTGACGTAGCAAGATCCTGTCTCAAAATAAATAAAAGGGTAAGAATGGAGTTCAGTGCAAAGGCCTGGGGCTCAAGTCCAGTACTGCAATACAGACAGATCCAATTTTAAAACTCCCCCACGCTATCACTTTTTAGTCACACCGTCCTCAATCCCTAACCCAACAACCACAGCTACTATTGTCTTTTCAAAACTATAAAATAGCCAGGTGTGGTGGCTCATGCCCATAATCCCAGCACTCAGGAGGCAGAGGCAGGAGGATTGCTGTGAGTTTGAGGCTTGACTGGGCTACACAGTGAGCTCAGGGCCAGCCTGACTACAAAGCGAGACCCTGTCTCAAAAGAAAAAAAAACCAAAACCTGTTAGATAAACATTATAAACTTTTGAGGTTAGTGTCTTTCTTCCAACATACTTCTGAGATACATCCAAGTTCTTGCACTGATTAGTAACAGCCGTTATTTTTCTGTTAAGTATTCCCTGGCAAAGGGTTGCTTCAGTCTATCTCTGCTGACTCCCTGAATGATACCTGGGCCATCTCCAGGTTGGGCTGTCAAGAATACAGTTCTTGGACCAAGGATGTAGCTGAGTGATCTGGCACTTGCCTCACAAGCACAAGGTCCTGAATTCGATCCCTAGTTCCCCAAAAAATACAGTTCTTATAAACATTCTATTACAGGTGAACATAAGACTTCATGTCTTTAGGTAGATGAAAGGAGTAAAGGGGTTTGCTGGGTCATGTGATCAACATGTGCTTTTTCTTTTTTCTTTTCCTTTTTTTTTTTTTTTTTTTTTTTTCCGTGAGACAAAATCTTGCTATGTAGTTCAGGCTGGCCTCAAACTCATGGTGATCCTCTTGCCTCATCCCTTCAAGATGCTAAGACTGGGGGCCAGGGATTTAGCTCAGTGGTTTCTGTGCCTGCCTTGCAAGTACAAGGGCCTAGGTTCAATTCCCGGTAATCACACACAACAATGCTGTGCATAGTGGCTCATACCTGAAATCCCAGCACTCAGGAGACAGAGACAGGAGGACTGCTGAGTTTGGAGGAGGGAGGGGAGGGGAGGTCAGGACCAACCTGAACTACAAAGCAAGACCCTGTCTCAAAAAACTAAAAAAAACCCAAAATGCTAAGATTACAAGCCTGTGCCTTAATATTCATAATATTTGGCTTCTTCTGTTTATTTGTTTTTGAAACAGGGGTTCACTATAAAGTTCATCCTGGGTTTGAACTCACTATGTAGTCCAGGCTCAACTTAAATTCAATGCAATGCTCCTGCCTCAGCCTCAAGTGCTGGGATTACAGGCAAATGCCACCAGGCCTAGTTTATCCACTTTCTAATAGGTGGGTCCATGTGATTTCCTGGGGAAGTGCATGCTCAGAGAAAGAAGTGAAGAGTATAGAACAGGGTTAAGGGGCTAGGGATGTAGCCCAGCAGTATAGCACCTGCCTGGCAAGTGTGAGGTTCTGAGTTTGATCCCAGGTACCAAAAACAAAGAACAGGATTGAGTGTGCATCTCAGCTGCAGCAGGGAACTGCGCCTTCTGCACCAGTAGCCATGTATCACTTGGTCACTGACTATAAGCAGGGGCATGGGACAAAAGTGAGTCTCCACTCTCGAACTCTGCCCTGTGGCTGATTCCCTGGAGCAGGTGGCAGCTATGGGGAGCCTGCTCAAGGGGATGGGGACAGCCAGGGACCTCCCCTCCCAGACAGCCGCCTTCCCCCAGGGCACTGTTATGTGCAAGGACAGTGAGGATAAAGACCGCTCCTGTGGTCCTACTAGATGGGAAACCAACCTGATAACAGAGCCCCTGGCCTCCAGGGACCCTCAGAGACTCAGTAACCTTCTTACAACAGGCTCAGCTGCCACCAAACCTATGGTTACCACTGAGGCACTAGCACTCTGCCCTCCCTGTACTCCAAGCTATCACAGAAAGCCTTCAGCAGTAACAGAAGTTGCTCTGTTCAACCAGACATTGTGGCACACGCCTATAATCCCAGCACTCTACAAGGCTGAGGCAGGAGGATTTAAATCTGAGCTCAGTCTGGGAGATTGATCAGGAGCCTATCTTAGTGGAGGCCGGTAGGGATACAGCTCAGTGTAAATGCTCGGAATTCAATTCTTAGTATTGTGAAGGAGGAAGAGAAGGAAAAAAGAGAAAGATGAGAAGGAAAGAAAGAGAGAGAGGGAGGGAGAGAGGGAAAAAAACA